>VWZY01013657.1:141264-164075 GCA_013399075.1 Chloroceryle aenea | reverse complement strand
TTTAAAAGGCAAGTATTTTCCACTGTACAAATGAAGAAACGAATGCTGGAATTCAAGGTCAGAGCCCGTAAAGAGAACTTAATCTTTTTACCTCCTCTTTGAATCTGTACTTCCAACTTTAGTCATCACCATCATCCATTTCTGCAAGCTCTCACAACATTTACACCACAACCATCCTTCTCTTATGACAGTATTCCAGCTGCCACAACACTGTTACTAATGCTACCCAAATACAGTGCTTCACGACATTTACCTTTCCTCTGGCTCCAGATCCAACTGCTACTACTGTTGCTTGTAGCACTTTCCCTTGAGCTTTTTCTGGAATCATGATCCCTCCTTTTGTTACCGTTTCTGCTGCACATCGTTCAACCAGAACACGGTCAAAGAGAGGAAGAAATTTCCTAAATGCTTTTCCTGCCTGTGGAAGTACATTGCAAGAGAAAGAACATGACAACAAAACTTCAGTTAGAGTTAACAAAAAAATGAAACAATGTAATTTTTAAAAGAAAAATATTAGTTTAAGAAAACTGATGAACATCTACTTTTAAGAGCAGCAAACGTACACCACCTTTGATTGCATCAGAAACTGCTGGACACAAGCAATCCTGAAAGTTCAAAGGAAGCTGGAAGAGTGAATCGCCACCGGATGGAGAAGCAGCCACCTCCTCCACTGGCTGAAAAGCTGTGCAGGCTTTTAATCACAAACCCTTTGTTACTATAGTTTGGTAAGCATAATTATTGACACGAGTTATATTTATTCAGTGTTGAGGACCTCCTAGGACAGCTGCATTTTTATTTGTGTAGTGCAGTATTTTACAATAAAGAAGCAGAAGTGTAGACAGGTAGCAAGGTCCCCCACATCAGTCTTCTCCAGGTACTTTGAAGGCTTAGCATTTCACATAATGATGCACAGCCTCCAAAGCCTGCAGGCTGAAACCAGAGTGCTGTTACTTGTATTGACTTCTACAAATGCACTGCAACTTTACAGGAAAACTGAAGTTTAAGCCTCCAAAAAATAGGACAGTACACACACTTCTATCTTGACTGCTTCAATATCTGCCTTGGTGAGGGGGGTTGGTTTGGTTTATTTTTTATTTCAACTACTTACTGCTGCTTGGCTGCATTTCAGGAAAAGCAAGTGCAAGCACCAAATCCCACCAGGCAGGGGTCAGGAAGAAGGATCTTGCTTTGATACAGAAGCAAAGATAGGGCGATTTGCCAAGTCACGTGGAGATAGCTCCACTAGCCAGGTACCCAGAGCCCACACTCATAGAAACAGCTAGAAACGTGGGCCTGTCATCCACGTGCCCTTTACTGACAGTAGGCACACACATCTTAAAGTAAGGAAGAAACAGCAACAGGCAGAGCACGAGCCAAAGACAGTCCATAAAAAATGTGCGTCCCCCTGGGTGATGTTACTCGCACAATGATAAGAAACAACAAAGGGAAAAGGTTGCCAATAATTTTCATTCGTGTGAACAGAACAACTCTGAATCACGTTTTTTAGAAACGTTCCGTGCTTAACAGAAATAAGCAGTCAGGCTTATTGACCGTGAGCGTTTTATGCTGAGTTTCAAGTGCAAATTCCTTATTTTAGTAGGATAAGAACAATAAAATATCACTGCAAGAAGAGCGGCAGTTCTGCCCTTACCCAATTTTAAGGTAACATCTCTACGAGAAAGTTTATTAAGTACAGATAAGGAGCNAAAGGAACACTCGTAAGCTGGAGGCAGCTCCCGCCCGCGGCAGGCAAGCAGACCCATCAGCAGACCCTACGGGAACGTCCCCTCACGGGACAGCGCGAGGGCGGCGGGCACTCACCATGACAGCTACTGCGCTCCCCGCTGCCGAGTGACCGGGCTGCCGCGGGCACACGTGAGGAAAGGTCACCGCCTGCGCATGCGCGCCCGGCGCCCCGCCCCAGGACAGAGCCCGGCCCCCTACCCCGGGCGCAGTCGGCTCCTATGTTGCCGCTTATTTTTTGCCGCCGCGGTTACGACCTGTGTCTAGGGGCTGCTGGCACCTCGGCGGCGCCGGCAACCGCGCTATCCAGTGCCCGCCAGCTCTCCGTGTCAGTTAGTCGCCCGGAAGTGAGGTCAGCTCAACTTTGACCTTCAGTGAGCATGAGCGTTCCAGAAGGTTCTGGAATTGGCGGGCCCCGGAACCTGAGTGTTTCATGACGGAGCTTGGCGCGCATGCGCGGAGCGCGGCAGGCACCCCAGCCCTGCAGGAGGGCGGTCTGAGGTGCGGCCCCTTTCCTCCCGCCGGGGGCGGGGCTGCAGCAGCTATGCTGGTTCCCGGGCGGAGCGGAGGGGAGCCCCACATGGGTCGGTGCCTGGTCGGGGGCGGGGCAGAGGTAGTGAGTGTCCAGCGCTTTCCCGCTTCTGCGCGCAGACTTGCCTGCTCCGCTTTGAGTCCGGACGGCGGAGGCGCCTGCTGCTCTCNCAGCACCCTTACTTGTAGTTGCTTGTGTGTCTGCCTTTCAGACGGTCAAAAAAACGAAAGTTCACGGTCACTTACTTCACTTATTCAATCCTTTTCCTTCTGTCATTTTAGAATTAGCTGTGCAGAAGTGTAACGCTTGTATTTTTCTTTGCGTTTATTTTAATCTTTTAGACATGCTCCGTTTATCTACAGTACTCCGGCAGATAAGGCCAGTGTCCAGAGCACTTGCCCCCCATCTAACACGAGCATATGCAAAAGATGTTAAGTTTGGAGCAGATGCTAGAGCTCTTATGCTTCAAGGAGTAGATCTTCTGGCAGATGCTGTAGCTGTCACCATGGGGCCAAAGGTAATGGAAGATTTTGCCTTTATTATGTTAACACGTTGACCTGGTTGAAAACACCGTAGCAGAAAATGCTGGTTAGTTTTTCCTCGGTAGAGCTGCACGATTAGCACTTGCAGATCTGTAATGCAAAGATGTAGAGGTACAGACAGTAACAGTGAGCTGCAGTGTTCTCATTTTGGTCACCTGAACCATGACAGTGCATGTGCTCCTCATAGTCATGAAGTAAAACTAATTGTATCACAGTGAAAGGTTTAACGTGTTTAAATAAACAACTGGGAGGTTAAGAGGTCGTGCATAATAGGATACCATGGCTCAGTTGATAGCCTGTAACAATGAGGAAGATAATTTAGCTCTGTTTAGATAATTTAGCTATTGTGAAGTGCATTCATTATGTGGCTGATTTATTAATGTACAAGACACAGTTTTGTATCAATTTATCTTTTAGTATAAACAAGGTGAAAGTGTAATACTGAACTTTCAGTTGACTGGTGGATGTTATCAGCTTAAGTAAAATTTTGTGGCAGTGGCATTAATTTATGCTGCTTATAGGACAGAATCTAGTGTGTGATTCCCTGTAAGTTCTAGGTCTCCTGAAAATCTAGCTGCTGTTTTCTGCATAGTCATGCAATGTACAGGAAGGCTTGAAATGAGATCCCTTTTTAAGGAAAAGAGTAATTTTCTTTGGCCTTGTAGAAAGGTTTTCCTCGTATAATAAGAGCATGTGCTTGTTTGCTCTTAAGGCTTTAGGTTTCAGCAAAATTCATTCCTGTGTTTCTTGCATGTTTTTGGCACTGTTATCTTTATTCAAAGGCAAAAATGCCATAAGCTGAGCAGGTGAAGGTTAAAGGACAGTGATGTCAGCAAGCTATGCTTGTTGTCCATAAAGGACCAAAGTTTAAGTGTAGTCAGTTAAATTAACTCCTGCTTTTTTGGATGAGGCTCCTTTGTGAATGCCTAAGCATCGGTGTAAATGCAATGGTTAGAGGGCAGCTCACTGCAACCTTGTGGGGTTCTTACTCCAGTCCTGTCACTTTCTCTGCTGTTCCCTATGTATTTGTAGAAATTTAGGGATTGTACTGTAATGCTGCCAGCATTTCCAAGCAGCACCACGCTGGTGCAGACACTTGCCTTTGGCAGTGTTCAGTATTTCAAGAAAAGTGGTTTGCAATCTCACACGTGTTTTTGATACTGCTGCCAATGTTTTGATTGCTTTATTGGAACTAGTTTATGGGAGCGCATGAATCCCTAAGATGCAAGATACATGTGTGTGTACTGGTGGTGGTCCTTTTATCAGAACCACATATAAAAACTGTTTGATGAGTGTAAGGCCTTTCATGTGATAGGATATAAGCAGATCTTGTGCTGCTCTCCTCACAGCTACCAAACAAGAATCTGAAAAAGAACCATGGTAAAATATAGATTAAAATTAAGCAAAACAGAGACTACATGAAGAACTTATCAGTAGCAGGATCCTCCAAAGAGTTTTCTTACTCTTGGAGCACTTCTAGATTCGGGAGAAGTGCAGGTCGAAGTAGCAGTAAGAAGTCAGACCATGTATGATTTTGGCACAATTGTTTTCTAGCACAGAGTTAGAGTTATGTAAGCTTTCACTAATTCAGTATCAGGAACTGAGGCTTAATGTTTCATTTGCAGTTGTTAGGGGTAATCGTGCTTCAGAAGCAGTGTAGCCTCGTGCATGGCAGGAATTCCAAGTTAGTTAAATCCTTGAGAAAGACGGGAGTTAAGCCCTGTGCAAGCAAGGAACGCAGCACACCGTGGCGGTAGCATGCAGCCTGGGAGTGCTTAGCTGCCTGGCTTGGCACGTGATCCAGGCTGCGGTTGGAGCTGGAGCTGGAGCTGCGCTGGCTGTGATCAGCTGTGGCAGTGTCTTGGTAGGAGTCAGTGGGGTCAGCTCTGAGCTGGAGTTGACAGACCAGGTGAGGGGACTGCAGGGCCAGCTGGGAGTGACAGTGGTGAGGTGGGGCAGCAGCTCTGGCTGTCAGGATGGCTGAAGAGTTTCAGGACCAGAGGTGGCTGTTGGTATTTCTGCTGCCTCCAGCTCAAACTGGAACATGCTTGGCTGGGGCAGATACTCAAGCTATTGAATTCAACTGGGAGTAGGCAATTCTCTTTTGCAGGCACAGGTACCTGGTGTTCCCTGCGGGGTCCAGACTTGCCTATATTAACTATTTCTATACGTTACATAGGATAGTCCAGGTCTTTAGATGAATGCAAGTGCAGACCAAGAGAAGAAAGACTTGTTAAATCCCTGTGTTTGAGAAATTACCGCAACATGTTTAACAAAATTTGCTAAGTATTCTTAGTTCCCTTTGCTAATCACTAAGGTTTACAAGGCTCAGCCTTTTTTCTTTTTTATTTCCTCAGAATTTGAAATACATTGAGCTTTGTATTAATATTTTTCAACAATACAGATTTTTTTTAATGTGATTTGCTGGGAGTTTTGCTAATTTAGTTTATGTTGCTGTATATTCATTTTAGGGGGAAAATACCAATGTTACAGAGAATATCTTCAGTCATTTCTCAGTGCAAGGCCATTTTTGTTTTAGTTGCAGACTTCTGAGTCTGTAGTATTAAGCATTATGGCTGGGAAATAAAGCCTCACTTTGTGAAAGCTTTTTTCCAGTTTTGCAGGATGTTGGTTGTGTGTGTGTGTGTGTGTGCTTGAAAACGGTCCCGGCAAAAGCTCTATGCCAGGTGATGTTTCTGTTCAGTTGTGGCTCTTTGGCAGGATCTTCAGTTGAGCTCTTAGAGTAACATGCTGTGGATTCTGTGGCTTTGATTTAATATTTGTTCTTTGTCACCCTAGGGAAGAACAGTTATCATTGAACAAAGCTGGGGTAGTCCCAAAGTGACAAAAGACGGTGTGACGGTAGCTAAGGCCATTGACTTAAAAGATAAATACAAAAATATCGGAGCCAGGTTAGTTCAAGATGTTGCCAACAATACAAATGAAGAAGCAGGAGATGGCACCACAACTGCAACGGTACTCGCCCGTGCTATTGCCAAGGAAGGCTTTGAGAAGATCAGCAAAGGCGCTAACCCAGTAGAAATCAGGCGGGGTAATTATTTTTCCTGGTTTTTTGATGTTTAATCACTGTCTTTATTTTTCATGTCCCAATTTTGACTGGCTCCCTGAATAAGCTGTCATCTTCATGAAGAGCCCCAAAGCTTTATATGAAGAGTGATGCATAGAGAGCCTGCATGTTTCTGCTACATTACATACTCTGAACAATTCTTTGTTTTTCTAGCAATTTGTATTGGTTTACATGCAGTTAACTTATTTAATTTGTCATAGTAAATGCCATTTAAGACAGTGTCTGTATTTAATGAATTTCTGAGATATCTGTAAGTTTATTGGTGTGGTGTAAACAAATTTACCATAAGTTTTGATCATGACAAAGTGTCACACCAATCAAAAAAAACCCAAATCACTAGATACACAAGTGACAATATGGAACTAGAACTGCCAGTCCTGTGATTCTGAACATGGAAATCAGATGCATTTTTGCAGTGTGGAATTTGGCTTGAAAATTAATCTGTTTATGTTCTTGGCTTTTTCTTTGCTTTTCCCCGTCCCCTATACCTTTGTTCGCTCACAAGTATTTAATACATTTTTAGGGGTGATGCTTGCAGTTGATGCTATCATAGCTGAACTGAAGAAACTCTCTAAACCTGTTACAACTCCAGAAGAAATTGCACAGGTGAAAAAAAAATACCAATTTTTCATTGCTATTCCTCAGGAATTTTTGTGAAGTCAGGTGTGATGGCGTTAGGTTTTGTGTGTATGACACGTGGTTATTGTTCTTGATGATTCAGGTATGTTTCATTGAATCATCTTTATGGGAGCAGTTTCATTTTCTTGAGTTACTTAAAATTCCCTGTATTCTGCCTTCAATTTCACTGCTGTAAGTTAGTTCAGAACGAGGTAGTTTTTCTCCAAGTTTCATTCAAAAATGTGGACTTAACAAACTGTGTACTTTGGAAGAAGGGATGAGGAGAAATGTGTGCATGGGAAGTGACAGCAGAGTTCTGTGGGGGTGGGGGATCTGCTGTGGGAGGTGCAGGTTGAGCTGGGTGTCCAGCTGGGTCTCAGGCAGCAGATGTGCTGTTTCTCACTGTGGCTGCAGCATCCGATGGCCCATGCGTGCAGCCAGTGCACACGCAGCCCAGGAGACTGGTGCCCAGGACCTGGCCCTGTGCTTGAGCTGGCCAAGGGCCATCAGCCCTTCTAATGGCGTTCTTGGGTGAGCTGCTCTGGCCTGTCGTGAAATGTGAGAATGGAAAGTGGTTATTGTTACTGTGATATTTCTGCATAGCGAGCAAGCAAATCACTTGGCTTGCAAAATGAGATTAAATGGCTTTCTGTTTCAGGTGGCCACGATATCAGCAAACGGGGATCAGGAGATTGGCAATATAATCTCGGATGCGATGAAGAAAGTTGGGCGGAAGGGTGTGATTACTGTCAAGGTAAGAACTGGCCAACATATGGACCAAATGCAAAGTGATTGCCTCTTCTCCAGTTAGGGCTGGCTTTCATGGCATAGGATGTAGGTGCTGCTGCTGCTTACATACAGAATCCCCCCATAAGTCCTCCCTCCACAGCTCCTCTAGATGAGGGTTTGATTGCTGTGAATCCTTTCCTTTTGAAAGGACACACATAAAATTTATGGACGGTGCATAGGATGCTAATATTATACTTGTGCTTTTGCTAGCAAATAAGGGATCTTTAATGTAGACTTTTTTGCACCTAAACAGGATGGAAAAACTCTAAATGATGAATTGGAAATCATTGAGGGTATGAAATTTGACAGAGGCTACATCTCCCCGTATTTTATTAATACAACCAAAGGTGAGTTAACATGTCTCATACCTTACAGCAGCTCTTGTTAGTTAGAAATAACAGTGCCTGTTGTAAAGACTGTACAGTCAGTTACACTACGTACCACAGCAAATAGGAGAGGGATCCTTTTGCCATCAGAAACATTTAACTCTCCGTAAAAGTTTGGATACTTTGGGGAGGGCTTTCTTTCTGCTCTAAGTATGGCCAGTGTCCATGCTAACATCAGGCTGGCCCTGCAACACTAAGGAACAATGTAGATTGAAAGAAGAATCTTGGAGAAAACCATTTTTGTCTTTTAGTGTTGTTGTAAAGTACAACAGTTGCTCCAGAGCAGCTCTTTAAGTTTTAAAAGAACTCCTGACATGTTTCTATAATCAAATTCCTGAGATAGTCCATGGTTGTTTCTGCAGGGCAGAAATGTGAATTCCAGGACGCTTACGTTCTAATCAGTGAAAAGAAAATTTCTAGTGTACAGTCCATAGTTCCAGCTCTTGAAATTGCCAATTCTCACCGCAAACCATTGGTCATTATTGCTGAAGATGTTGATGGAGAAGCCCTCAGCACTCTAGTCTTGAACAGGTGAGGCATAAAATCTGTGCTTTTAGACAAATACTGCCTTTTTTTTTCACATACCTTTTAAAGCAATACATATAAAACTGTGGGTTTGAATTTGCCCCAGTGTAGTGCTGCTGTTTTCTTACCAGAACCAGAGAAACAGTAGCTTTTGTACATAGGTAACATCGCATCCGTTTGGACAGAACGTTGGTTGTTTCCAAACTACCTTTTTGATCAAAAACAGCTCAGATCATGAAGGTCTCTGTGCTTGATTGTTAGAGCTGTACTGAAGTAATTGGGTTTTGTAACTAGACTTCTTCTCTGAACATGTGTGGAGTGTTGGCTTTCTGAATTCTTCTCTTCAGACTGAAGGTTGGTCTTCAGGTGGTTGCTGTAAAAGCCCCAGGTTTTGGTGACAACAGGAAAAACCAGCTTAAGGACATGGCAATTGCTACTGGCGGTGCTGTGAGTAATGTTTTAACTGTCTTTTTGCTCTAAGAAATGCTAATGGTATTTAAGGAGCAAAAGGATGTATATTTCTAGGCCAATGCCTTGTATTTGCGCTGTTGCAGGTTGTGTCTTTTTCTTTCAGAAAACCCCATGACAGTAGCTCTAATGTTTGAATCTTTAATGCAGATACTGGTAACGGTGTGTTGTACAGCCAAACTCAACTTCCCAAATAGCTGATTGGTGATGAGTGGCCCTTTATGCTGCTTTTTTTATTCACACTTCAAATTCATAGCATGATACTAGGATCCAAAGGTAGTTGTTGAAATGAAACCTAATATTTAAGCTAACTGGAACACAAAGAAACACATTCTATTCTAAAGTCAGTTTAATACCATTATTTTTAACTCTTCAGAGTACAAGGAGTAACTCAGCTTTGAACCAGTGAGTTACATTAGTTAGCCATGAATGAGAAGTTGGCAGCTTCTGTTCTGTGAGGGCCGGTTTGAGGTACCTGGACTCTCCTGTTAAGGGAAGAGTTTTGTTCAACTAGGCTATGGTAGTGTGATTATCTCATGTGGAGAAGCTATGCATTCCAACTTTTCACATCTTTTCTTACAGGTGTTTGGAGAAGAGGGGTTGACCCTAAATGTAGAAGATATTCAGCCTCATGACTTTGGTAAAGTTGGAGAGGTCATTGTGACAAAAGATGACACCATGCTTCTAAAGGGCAAAGGTGAAAAGGCTCAAATTGAAAAACGTATTCAAGAAATCATTGAACAGCTGGAAGTCACCACAAGTGAATATGAAAAAGAGAAGCTGAATGAGCGTTTGGCCAAACTGTCTGATGGAGTAGCAGTACTGAAGGTGAGAAGTTAAGCTTCTGGGGAGAGGGGTGGTGTTGGTCCTTCCTTGCCAATGTAAGTTACTGCTTTGTGATTATCTCCTAGTTGTAGCTGTTAATTTGCATGAAGAATTTGTCTTCTTGCAGTGCTACACTTTGGTGTTAAGAACTTGATGTAAGCAGCTAGGATTGTGTATTAAGGCTTGAGTGCCGTGTTAAAAAAGAACACTGCTGAGTGTGGGAGAGTGTGGGTTTGCTTTCTGGCACCTCTCAATTATTGAGTCAAGCTGGCCGTTTAATTTTGCAGCAGCGCTCTCCCAGCTGGGTTGCTTGTGCAGACCCTGACCAAGTGGCTTGCTTGTTGTAGGTTGGTGGCACAAGTGATGTCGAAGTGAATGAGAAGAAGGACAGAGTCACCGATGCCCTGAACGCGACGCGTGCTGCCGTAGAGGAAGGCATTGTTCCAGGTGGTGGCTGTGCATTACTTCGCTGCATTCCAGCATTAGATGCCTTAACTCCAGCCAACGAAGATCAGAAAATTGGTGTGTAGATGATTTGGATGTGTGTGTGGAAATATTAAGAATGGACTTTCTCCTGTCCTGAGGCTTGCTAAGGTTTAACTACAGATCAGTTTCAGTTAGGTTTTAGTTTCTTGATCTTTAGAACCTCACATCCCCTTGGTATGTCAGTCTCTGCTTTACAGCAGGAAGGAGCTTTTGCTGCATCCCCAACTTGGACACAAAAGAACCAGTAACAGCAAAGCAGCAGCACCTCCTGCTTAGAATTGCAAACCAGTAAGGGAAGGGTTGATTTGACTGTGACAGCCACTGCAGACAGACATAAGTCTCTTAAGTATTCTCAGATTTTTGTGTGGCAACCTAAATAGAAAAAGGCTCTGTGCCATGTTACAGTAGCAAGTGCTCCTCGCTAATGTCTGCAAAAGTAAAACTGAAACATACATGAATATCCTGCAGTGATGCTATTTCTTGACAAACATCAAGTAACAGGGAACTTTTTCCCCCCTGAAACTGATATAAGTAGCTAAGTAGCTTATGCTCTTCACAGAGGGTTCTCCCTTTCTGTACTGATCTCTGGCACACGAGTGCATGCCTTGGCAGTATAAGCAGCATATCTAATATGGAATCTTACACATCCGTTTTTTCTTCCAGGCATTGAAATAATAAAGAGAACGCTGAAAATCCCAGCAATGACTATTGCAAAAAATGCAGGTGTTGAAGGGTCATTAATAGTTGAGAAAATCCTGCAGAGTCCATCAGAAGTTGGCTATGATGCAATGCTTGGGGACTTTGTAAATATGGTAGAAAAAGGAATCATCGACCCAACAAAGGTAACCTAAAATAGTCCTCGTCACTTTTCCTTCCTTCCTTCAACCTCCTGTGGTAGTCGGCAGGTATTAAGTTTGTTCTGTCCCATTCTTAGGTTGTGAGAACTGCACTGATGGATGCTGCAGGTGTTGCATCTCTTTTATCGACAGCAGAAGCAGTGGTGACTGAAATGCCCAAAGAAGAGAAGGAGCCAGCGATGGGAGGAATGGGTGGGATGGGTGGGGGAATGGGAGGCGGCATGTTCTAATTCTTGGGATGGGGATGCAGCATGAGCTGTGCTGTTTTAAGACTGACAGTTCTGACTTTAAAAACTTCAGGTGTCAGTGCAAGAGGGTGGATAGTGACTGAAGTGAGGCTGGTGTTTAAAAGAATCACTGTAACCATCAGTTACTGGATTTCATTTAACACACGTGTAATTGTTTACAGTCATTGTCCATGCCTACAGATAATTTATTTTGTATTTTTTGAATAAAGACATTTGTACATTCCTGATAACTGGGTGCAAGATCCATCTACCAAGGTCCCGATTTAAACTTAATTAAGGCACTGGATATTCTGTTCCAGAATTCATTGGTGCTTGCCAGTACGAGGAAGAACTTGGAAGCCACTGTGCGTTGAGACTAGACAATTGTGTACAAAGTAGGCAAATCTACAGTTATGTGACCTTTATGTAATAAAACAAACTGCTCAAAAGTTACAGCATGTATCATCTTATTCATCTGCACACAAAGCCATGGTCCTGGGAGAACCTTGACAGCCCGCTGCTGCTTCTCAGGCTTACTCGAGAGCTGACACTTGGAAAGGAGAGGGCCTGTCCTTCCAGGCAACAGTCCTTTGTCTAGAATGTTTCTCAAGAGCTGAGGAAGCTTTGCTAGTACCTAAGCTGAACTGACAGGGCAGTTCTTTCAACTATTAAACAATGCTGTGAAAACAAGGCACGTGCACTGACTTTATTTTGCCCTGTCTATCTCTGCTGCTGCTTTGCTGTGCTGGAATACGCCCAGTGCATCTTTTACAGGACCACGGGTGGGAAGTGCCCTGCGTGTATGAACACAGTTGTCTCGGCTAAGAAAGGGGGGTGAGCTCTCTAAATGCTTCTCTTGCTCAGGTGTAGTATGTGGTTACCTCCTGGCCTCAAGAGAGACTTCTAGTCTTACAGCTTTCCAGTAGTGGGATCCAGGATTGAGGCTGAATTATTTTCGCAGTAGATGCTGCTTTACCCTTTGAAAGGACAGCTTGGTCATTCTTCAACCTGACACAGCTACCAACAGTGATGGGTAAAGTATCTACTTGCTGAACTTCCAACAATGCTGTTCCTGAACTCGTGTCTATCTCTGATTAGCTCAACATACTGAACTGCTTTACAACTCCTCAGGGCTGTAAAATCAACCTCCTTAATGCAGCTGTCACTTTTCCAGTTTCCCACCTTTATTAAGTATCTTTCACAGATGGGATGTGTGAAATTTCAATTGTTCTTTCTCTATAACTCTCTAAATGATCTGAAACTGCTTCAGGGCCGTGGCTTTGTCCTGGCCCATACCTTCCTAGGCTCCCGAATACCCTATTCCATAGCAAGCAGGACCATGACCGGCGCTTTGGGGAAAGGACCAGCTTTGATACCTGACTTGAGGAAGGAAATTTGGTAAGGTAAGGCAGCATAGAGACAAGTTCTAAAATCTGTTCAAACCTATTTGCTTCCATTTCTTCACAGATGGGGAAAAGAATGTTAGGAATAGAACTACTGAAAATTAATTAAATCAAGACAGCTCCTGCCATTGTAGTGGATTACTTAAAGGATAGTATGGTACTGAAAAAGAAAACCCCCTCAACTCTCTACTGTGTTTTAATGACAGATGTTTTTGAGGGTGTTTGCCTGCAGTAAGGGGACATCTTTCCTCCTTCCAGGGAGGATGGGACAGCAGTACAGCATCTTCTGTGCCCTAGCTCTCAGAGATAACATTTTAACGCTGCAGTGGCACTGGGAACTGTTGCAGCGGGTAAGATCTACCCTGACTTAACTGCAGGGTGGAAGAGGGGCAGGGTAGGCAAGTTCAGCCTGATGAACATGCTACAACTTTAACAGTGGCTGGAGCCCAGAGCATCAAAAACCACTGTCTATGGCTCAAACTGCTGCACTCGCATTACATTATGTGTACCCCCCATGTCTGACATCTGAAGACTTGGGAGTGTTCAGGTTGTGGGTTTTTTAATATTGCAGTTGCTGGTCAAAATTCAACAGCAGGTAGAAACTCCTGACTTACCCTTGGTTATTCATTTGGGTTAAAAGCACCTGCTATTGGATGCTGGACAAACTGGTTGTACTGTTAAAGGTGGAACATTGTCTTCTCTTCACTTGGCCAGAGCTGGCTGAGTTGATGTTAACTTACATTCAGTACTATAATAACTTAAACGTGAGTTAATATGTTACAAAGCTGGAAAAATATAAGCTTGGATAAGGCAGAATTTACACTGTAACTACAGAAACCATTTAGCAAGTCAATAAACCACTGCCTGAGATACCTCATGTTACAGTAGCTGCCACTTGGCTGTTGCTGATAACACGTGAAAGTTGTACTTGACTGCAGCTTGAACATTCTATTTACATCTGGCTGAAGAGGTGTGTTTTGTACAGTATAAAATCCCCCACAAAGCTCAGGTATGAAATCTATGCCCCAAAGGAGGAGCACGGCACCTCCTGTATGAACGAAGGGTACAAACAAGTTTATAACAAAGGGTGAAATTAAAACTGTCCCTTTTACGTCTGATGAACTTCATGAACCATTAGCTCCCGAGGTATGCTTGTTTCTGGACCGTGGAGTTTGGATGCTCTTCTTTCAAAGGCAGCTACCATCTGCTTTACCACTTCATCAAAAAATAGTGTAGCAAGTTTTGAGTGTAGAAGTGAACGAAACTCAAACGAAATCTGTTTTAAGAAAATAGAGAATTGGGTTTTTTTGTATCCACTGTTGTAAAATGCTGATACAAATAGACAACTTCCTTAAAGAATCTCTAGACTGCAAGTAAGCTGTGCAAGAAAGAACAGTTAACTGAGCTACAGGTGAGTGAGTGTGCCTGTGAAGAAAATCCTTATTCCTTGGTCAGAGGATTGCCTCCCTGGGTGTTTCAATTAGAAGAATCATTTTGTCCCGTTCTCTGAAGTAATCATTTCACTTCTCTAACTGTTTTACTTAATAAATGATGATCACAAAGCATATGATTTGTGATAATGAAAAGCTACCAACAATCAATAACTTGGTTATTTCGTGCACAAAACTCTCCTAGGTGACAACAGTTGGCTGAAGAAAATCCCGCATGGCAAGACAGCAGACTTACAGGTAAGCTAGAGCAAAAGCAGAGCAAACCCAAGAGACATTTAAAAGCAGCTCAAAGCATCTACCTGTTCAATATTGACATTTTAAATCAAGTCTTTCCATCTTGGTAGCTGTAGTTAGGGTATGCTCAGACAGGAGGATTTTACTGGCTAAAGCTACAACTGTGGGTTTGTGTGCTCTATCTCCCACCGGGACACCTCCCAGTCCTGACCGGGGCAGCCCATGTCAGCGTATGGACACACTGGTTAAGGCTCTGTCCCTGCCTCTCAGGCCTCCTGTGGCGCTGCTCAGAATTTAACATCCACAGTTTCTTTTAGCTGCTGTATCTTGCAGTTAAACTGGAGCTACTGCAGCAGTCAACAGTTAGGGCAGGGGTGCAGGGAGGTCACTTTCTCTCTCCACCCTCAAAAGAAAAGGTCACTTCAACGTAGTTGAAGCCTTCAATTATGCTTTTGTGCTGTGCTGGCCTTTGCTCTAGTTAAATACCATTCCCCTAGGGCAATGGAATCACATTGCTTTGGAATACACAGCTTCCCAAAATAATACAAGTAATAACGTTTTCAGGAAAAGGCACAGGTTGCTCTTCTGTGATTTTTATCAATCCTGCAATAACGTGTCTTTTGGACTAAGATGTCAGTATTTTTGTCATCGTTGAGAAATTGCAGACTAAATGCCAAATGGAGCAAATACAGCTTTTCTTAAATTGCTTAGGAGTAGTGCATGTTACCTGGAAACAGCAGCCTAGGAGTAATTAAGCTACTTGGACTGAGCCAGGTGTAGCTTCATTTACATTTGCTTGACCTCAAGCATCAGTAAAATTAATGAGAGTCTGAGAGTTGCCATTTAGAGTGTGTAGAGTTCTGCAGAGCAGGATAATGAATTTGGCACCATGCTCAGTAACTGTAAAAACCTGAGGTATGGTATAAGTTTATGAAGTCTGCAGATGGTAAAAATGGTGGTGTGTTTCATTCTATACACTAAATCATTTAAGAGCTGAAACCAAACCAGAAAGGTTCCCTGCTGTATGTGTATGTCTCCTGGAATCAGACTGGCACAACAGGATGCAGTAGCTTGTGGGCACCAGCATAACCCAAACCTCAAATTACATCTTCCTAAAGCAAATGAGCGTTCTTAAAATCAAAGTTGTCTCTCAACTATCTGTAACTGCACAGTGCTGATTTATGGCTTGTGTTAAAAGCTAGCTTATATACTGGTTAGTAGCAGGAACTGGAGAAACTCTAATACTGTGAGCAAATAACGTATAAATATTGTTGGTAAATCCCATGAGAAATTAATTTTTCAAGTGCCTATAGGTTCATTTTTACAGTTGAATTGTGTGAAGTACAATACAGTGCTAAGCTGAAGGTTATTAACCCAAGGAGGTTAGTGTGCTAGTTCACAAACACTCAAAAAGCTCTTCCTAGTTACAGGAGATAGTTTTTAAAGCAGAGTATCCCAGTAGATGGCAGCAGGATCAACACATTTTTATGTACTTTTATAGCCTATTCTGAACTCCCACCTTAGAATCATAGAATCATCGAGGCTGGAAAAGACCCATGGGATCATCGTGCCCTTTCACCCTGCTCTACAAGTTCACCCCTAGACCATATCCCCCTACACTACATCTGAGAGATTCTTAAATGCATCCAGGGATGGTGACTCAACCCCCTCCCTGGGCAGCCTGTTCCAATAGCCCACCACTCTTTCCATGAAGAATTTTTTCCTAGTGTCCAGTCTAAACCTACCCTGTTCCAGCTTGAGGCCATTCCCTCTGGTTCTGTCACTACCTGAGATAAGAGACCAGCACCAACCTCTGTACAGTGTCCTTTCAGGGAGCTGTAGAGAGTGATGAGGTCTCCCCTCAGCCTCCTCTTCCTCAAACTAAACAGTCCCAACTCCTTCAAACAGTCCTCACATGATTTATTCTCCAGTCCCTTGACCAGCTTTGTTGCCTCCTCTGGACCCGCTCCAGCACCTCGATATCCTTCTTGTACTGAGGTGCCCAGAACTGCACACAGTACTCAAGGTGAGGCCTCACCAGTGCTGAGTACAGGGGGACAATCCCCTCCCTACTCCTGCTGCTCACACCATTTCTAATACAGACCAGGATGTCATTGGCCTTCTTTGCCACCTGGACACACTGCTGGCTCGTATTAGTTACGTGCTCAATGCACAACCAACTCTTAATGCTATAAAATGTAAGAAAAAAATATGACAGGAAAAGCAGTAACTTGCGTGGGAAACAACTGGCCTAAGAGTAACAGGCTAAATCAGATACTGGATTTAAACAGTCTTGATCTGCAATTATATCCCATCACGGAGTAGAAAGACAGCAAAAAATCTATTATTCTTGTATTAGAGAAGGAAGAAGTAAGATTTAAGTGCATGAAATGAGTAAAATTGGAAGCCAAACTGTAGGCCAAACAGGACACAAGGGAGAATACCTACTTTCTGGTACCAAGAGCACTTAGGTTGTAAAGTAATCAAAGAAAATAGCAAACTATATTTAGTATTTCTCCCTGACTGTCTGAAAACTTCAGCATCTTTAGAACTGCTCAGTAACAGATACTAATCCCTAGGCTGTTTGACACGATGCAGACACCTCACAGAAGATGGCTGTCTCTAAAGGACACAGTAGTCATTCTATGTGGTAATGTTTACCAAAAAAATTTTGGGTAGTAGTGAGTAAAATTTAATTTTCTGTGTGTATGTATATATTTTTCTGTATGTTAAAAAAAATAAAATAGTACCAGGCATTTAGGGGGAAGCACAATTGAAGATACTGTTTGTATGCCCTGTTCCTAGCATATGGTACTCACAATTACAATACTTACTGAAAAATCCAACGTGCAGGTCCTTGGGTAACCAGGGACACCTGGGCTGAAACGCCACACTGTTTCCAAGTGATTAAATAGTTTCCCATCTGTGCAGGATGCCTAAAAGGAAGTTTAAAAAGTCAAGCTACAGTTAGGTTTTTACAGATGTGACAAATGGTATTACTCTAGTTTGCATTTGCATTTTGTTAGACAGCAGCAGTCATGGCATAGTTAAAATCATTCTCATAGTGCAGCCAGGACGAGATCTTATTTGTACAGCATCATTTACGTCCTTTTAAGGGAGAGGAAAAAGTTTTGTGTTAAGAACCAGAAAACAGATGTCTATAGCGTGATGAATGGAACACCAAAACAATGCTAATGCTACATACCAAAATTTGGAGCACTGCTTTGAGAAAAGGATATGGATATTTTTTGTGTTTGTATATATATATATTTTTAATTACATCTGTAGAATGTTTTATATACTGATATATATGGACTTGTAGTCTTGGGCTGTAGGAATGCTGAGCATCAAAACAAACCCAATCGAACACAAATTCCAAACATCACCTGTCACAAGATGCTACTATAGTAAAACTATATGCTCAAGTTCATAATCTGCTTATACATTGGTTTTTAGTTACTGGCAATCCATATTTAACCAATGTTTCAGGAGTGCTTGCATAAAATCCTCCTTTGAAACAACAGAATATTTGCAATAGTTGGCTTCATAATTTTCATGACAATAGGGCCCTTATTTTCACTCATTTTGCTTTTATCATATATAGCTAATTTTGTGTGGCTGTATTCATAACAGAAGATCGAAAGACATATACTTCAAAATCATTCAAATACTTAAACTCAATTGGCTTGGAATTTCTAGAGATAATTTCTGTAACTTTTTTTTTTACAAGTTCTTACCACAACAAAACCACCCATGATGAATAGTGTTGCTCATGGTTTGAAAGCCATGATAAGGTAAGTCACCTCAAGAACATTTTTAATTATTGCTCTTCAGAAGCTTAAAGGAGAAATACAACTGCTTCTCTTCTGGACAAATGAACTCTAAACAGTGAACTCTAAATGTCTTCTCATCAATATGCTGAATAACGAGTTCTTCAGCAGATCCTACCCTTAAGTTTGTAACTTCTCCTATTAGCTAAGCAAAATTCAGAAGAAAAGTCATGACAGATGTCAATTTGCTAAGGCATCAGAAGCTACAGTTCTCAAAGTTAGCTTTTAAGTCAGCATTAATTTTGCATTTAGAGGCTTGGACAAAATTTTAACAAACCCAAAGGGAAATACTGTATCTTCCTTAATGATTGCTAGTTTCCCCAGCAAAAGGAAATTAAAAGCCAAGTCCTCCTCCCCAACCCCCATTTGGCAGCTCGGTTTGAAATCACATTCAAATTCTCTCACAGTTAACCTGTCTTTAAAGAAAAGCAACATATGTTGAGCCACCCAAAGCACTTCCAACATCAATTTTGTTCTGAAGCACCAGTGAATTATTTTAATTTCAACAAATAAAAGTTACAGAAAGTTACAGCTAAGAAAATAAAAATTACCTTAACTAAATGTGGTCTCACTAGGGTAACAACTGATGTATAACTCTCTCGTACAGGAGGGAACCCTATTTCTAGCTGTACTTTGCAGTATCCAGAGCGCTTCGATAATATATCTGACTTCTTACACCAAGGAACAAATAGTTTGTAATTCTCCACAACAGCAACGACTTCATACATCTCCTGCATAGAATACCTGGAAACAGAAACATGACATTAGGTACAAGGTATTTTAATTTCTAATACCGTATTTAAGTTTCAAAGATGGTATAAATGGCAGTTTGGAAGATGAACATACAGTCACCTGAAAGCACTACCACTGATTTTGGAAATTAAAAAGAGAGGAAAAAAAAGTCTTACACTGGTAAAAGTCTTTGTGGAAAGCTGCAAAACACCACACAGCATCTAGCAGTAAAGTTAGTGAACAGTGAACCTGGTGTCTGCTATCTGCTGCAGTATCAGGTAAATAAACATACATTTCACATGAAAAAAATGTGGGTTTTTTCCAGCAGTCTTCATTTAAGCAGATCTACCTAGAGTCCATGCTTCATGGCTATCAAGAAAAGCTGTATCAAACCCACAGTACTCTATTTCATAAGGTTTAAATAGGGGAACACTACTTTGCTTATTTTCGCCCAAATAAAAAAGCTTAATTAAAAAATACATGCAATAGAAAAAAACCTCAAAATACCAGAGAATGGCTGAGGTTGGAAGGGACCTCTGGAGGTATCTTGTTCACCCCCCTACTCAAGCAGGAAATCATATGAAAGAATATGATGGCAACCTTTCAGCTGATTCTATGGTAACATGGCAAGTATTACATACCTATGTTTTTTTAATTTTTAGTTCTGACTTGGGATTGAAACACATTTAATTCCATCTGTGTTTAAAATAGTACCTGTGAGTATTGGTCTCTTTTTAAGTATCACAGATAAGTGTGATAGTTCTTGAATTGCAACAGAGTTGCACAGTCAAAAAAAAATGTTAATAAGTAAACAGTTCATACTATGGTGGACCAGAGACCAGAGGCAGATCCCAGTCTCATCATATTAACCAGAATTCAGAATCTTTTTCTATGTGGTTAAGGTTCTTCATCACACAACACTGTTTTTCTTCTTTTCAAGAAAGAAGAAAATCTCAAGAAGTACAACATAATGTAAGTGTGAACATCAGAATGTATTTGGGACAGACAGGAAAAAACTCAAGAGTTTTTACACTGTGTGTTTATTCCCACAGTGTAACATTCTTCCCTTTCAGGCCTGGTTTCGGGTTGTCATGGAATAGAAGGATTATTTCTGCTTTTTCATTTTATGGGGCAAGAGTTTTGTGTTCCTACATTTTTTATACTCAATTCCACACTGGAAAAGCCTGATCTTTACAAATTCTGAAAGTCAAAACTTCTTTCTAGTCTCCAACTGGGGAAAGTCATAGGGACATGTGTCTTTGAACTTCTAGTGCTTCAGTTTAATCACAGCAAATACAAAATTGATAAGCATATAAAGTAACTTTCCATGTCTGTACAAACCCTATTATTCTTCTTTCAGAATATTCTTTCCTTTTATTTACTAGTGGTGCAGCAATGTTGAAGAAAGTTCTGGAAAAGGTATGGCTCATTACAGGTACTTGCAAAGAAGGTCTGGTCATCAGAATACCACAAGAAGCCAAGTGCCTGCAACAGTGAAAATGCTTTTAGATGTGTTTCAGCAAAATAAATGAACAACATAATCAGGTGAGACAAACAATGTGTTGCATAATACTCTAGAAAATGTCAGATTCGGCTGGAAAAACAAAGGCTTGTAACAGTACACAAACTGTTAAAAATGCAAGGGAGATTTTTTTTTTTCCTCTTGGAAGAAACTAAAAATAGCTCCTAGTCATGAGAAAAGTAACTGGCAGAGTAAAAGACAAAGGCCTGGTTAAACGCTGACTTCATGGCAGCCTGAGTTCATGGACAAGCCTCAGATGCACTTAATTTGCAGAACAGGCTTAATGGCAAAATCGAGGAAGAGAAGGTTCCCCTTAGAGAGAAAAAGCTGAATTCTGCTATCTTCCCTGCGCTGCCATCCTTCTCCCCAAAGCACAATTTCATTTTGAAAGTCCTTTCAGAAAGTGCAGCTTACCTTGTGTCTCAAGGGATGTGGACATAGTCTCTCTTTTTCCACAGAGACCAGACAAGACTGTTAAGGAGAAGCATTGCCGTGACAGAAACGCTGGAAGGGTGGCAGTGACACTGTAGTTACCTGAACCAGATTCATAGAAAGTGTTCAAATATTTGGACCAGACCTCATTCTGGAGAGCTAATTTAAATTACCTTTTCCATCCGGTGCTACTGTAATAGCCAGTCCAAACTATTTGCCAGGTTTCTTCTCTTGGTTTGTTTTTTACTGTAATGCTATGCCAAGATATTGTTTCATACAGTTTTAGCTAGACTTGTTTCAGCTACAAGGCTAAAAATCAATCTCTTCAAATAATCTTTAATCTGTTGTAAAACAATGTCCTTCTCACAATTACACTGCCATTCAGGAAGGCAAGGTTAACAGAGGTTGCAATGCTAGCACACACAGTGAGGTTTCATCTCTCTCCCAGTTTTATTTGAAGAAAAACATGCTATGAGAATGCGCTGGGCTCGTTCCCAGTTGAGGAAAGCATCCAAGAAATCACAAAAGCACAAATTTCAATAGACTGTCACGTGTGTTTTTGTGAACCTGATCAAGGCCACAAAAGAAAAAGCAAGTCCATACTAGAATTCAGACACACCTACCGCCTGTGCTGAGACAGTAACACAACCATATCCACTCACACTGCTCTCACCAGCACCATTCGATTCCTACCACTCACTGCTTTCTCTCTAAACATGTGGGCACTGGTGACAGTGTCACTGACTTCCCTGACCTGAAAAGGAAATATTTACTGCTATATGGTATACAGATTAAGTGATTTATATGCAGTGATTATTTTCAATAGCTACCAAAATTTCTAAGCCTAAAGATTAACCTGTTTCTGAGAAAAGGGATCTCAAAGTCCTGACTGCAAAGGCTGAAATCAGCAGTAAGAGCGTGCCAGGGCAGCTGTGTTTACTGTTATTCCCAACTCTCATTTCCATGAGGTTAGTGGTGCCTGATGGCCATTTTACAGTCTGCAAGACATGAGCTGATCTCATTCAAATTCTTCGCTGACAGCTATTCATATCCCAAAAAACGACTGTTGCCAACACGCCTCCTCATTAACATCTCAGTCTGAGTAAGCGCAGGAGACCAATTTACCACCCCAGCTCTTGAAGCCTGCTACTCAGCACAGCAGGGGTCAAGAGGTACATAATGTACACCAGTGACAACTGCAGGATGTGAAAGCAAACCCAGCTTCGAGGCTACAGTTAATGATACAGCACCATTTGGGATACAGCTCTCACTTGCTTAAAAACAGCTACCAACATGCCTGCAGCTTACACCAGAAACATTTTCAAACTTACTTTGCAAGCAGATACTTACTGAGTTTCCTTCTACTGAACCCCCTTCCCAGTAACTGATTTTGCCCTCCAGACTCTAATAAATTACTTTTTAAAAATTAGCAATTTTGTCTACCAGGACTGAACTATTTTAATAGTGCAAACACATCCTAAAGATCCAAACACAATGGACATATGGTAAGAAATGGGGTCCGGGTAAAGTGACATTATACAGCAACAACTGCATCAAATGACTGCTTGAAATTTGACATGGGGAACCAATCTCTAGTTCACTTTTTCACTGTTTTTATGAGGCTAACAGTAAGACTTTGAATTTATCAAAGAAACACAGCAGCACTGCTCCCGTAACCGTGTGTAACCATGCTGTAACAGATGAACCTTTTTTCTCCTAAGACTTTCAAGTTGCACTCCCTCGTTTCCTTGGTTGGTTGTAGTATTTTTATCTCTTCCAGTTACAAGATCAGCTCCCAACGCACATTTTGTTTCTCTAGATGTTGCAGCCAGCCTTCCATGCGATCGGGGGATAAGGAACTTGCTGTATTATCCGAAGTGGCAAACGTGGGCGGTTTACTCAGTTTTTACTCTCTTTTATGGATTGCTCAGAGTTATGCAAGTGGCTCAAGCAAAGAACAGGCAAGTTTCTAATCTGAAAATCGTTTGTTCGTCCAGCGACACTGGCCGGCTGGAGAGGAGCCAGCAGCTCCCGAAACCGAACGCAGAGCCGGAGGGGACCTCGGAGCACCTTCCCTCGTCCCATCTCGAAAGCCACCAGCTGCAGCACGGGGCAGCGCCT
>VWZY01013657.1:96383-125076 GCA_013399075.1 Chloroceryle aenea | reverse complement strand
TTTTTTTGCTGGGGTTTTGTTTGGGTTTTGTTTTTTTTTTTAATATTCTTATTTTTTAAACCAGATTGTCCTAGATGTAGAATGTTTCACATTAAGCATTGGCTATTGATTGTAGATATTTGCTTGATGCAGTTACTGGTATTTACCGTAAATCCATTAGAAAGGGAGAAATAAAGGTAGTCTCAAAGGCCACCCTTTATTCTGCTTCTCAATACTGGGAATGCCCCTCAAGGTCAGAAATGAACTCTGAATAGATAGTAACTCTATAGATGTAGAAAGATATGGAAGAGACTCACAAATTTGAAGTCAGCAAGTATGCTGTGTTGATACAGATAGCAAAATGCTTTGGTTTTTACTTTGTAAAGAAACTTCAAAGTTTATTATCCAAGCTCTCAGTGGAGGTGAGCTTTCTCCCGAAATACTGTCAATATCACATAAGCATGTCATGGTGCTTCTGTTTGTACTGCTCTGAAAAGGGGTCTGATATCACACAAATCCTCCATCAAATGAAATGGAAAATAATTTTAGTACTGTTACTTATTTGATAGCTTTCTCTTTTTGTACCTGCTGTGATAAGATAAATTTTGTTCTTGATTTGGTAGGTTCTTCCTCCACCAGCTGGTTACGTACCTATTCGCACTCCAGCTCGTAAGCTTACAGCGACTCCGACACCTTTGGGTGGTATGACTGGATTCCACATGCAGACAGAAGACCGGACTATGAAGAGCGTTAATGATCAGCCATCTGGCAATCTTCCTTTCCTAAAACCAGATGATATCCAATACTTTGATAAACTGCTGGTAAATGAGATTTCACTTGTGCTGGTAAAAATTTCCTGGTTTCTATTGAATATGTAGTAATGCCTGTTTTATTTCCCTGGAATTACTTGTAGGTTGATGTTGATGAATCAACTCTGAGTCCTGAAGAACAGAAGGAGAGAAAAATAATGAAATTACTTCTGAAAATCAAGAATGGCACACCTCCCATGAGAAAGGTAAGATGAATTGTCAGGTGGAATTATGTTATTTCATATTTCAAAAATCTGCATTTGTTTTCAGGTTTATTTCTGGTTGTCTATAAGATTCTCTTTAAACTAATCTCCTAAACTTAGATATGTGTTTAGTTCTTTCTTCCTCTTCTGTATCTGTGTGACCATTTGTTTGTTGTTCAATGTACTTTAGTATTGTTGCTCTTTGTACAGCAATGTCAGTATAACACTAAGTAGTGTGCGGCTTATATAATTTTTTGTTTGTTTTTGTTTTGTTAAAGTGATGAGAAACTAGATTCATAGTGCTTTTCCCTTACTAGGGCTTTGTAATTTTCTGGATTTTGCTTCTTACGCTTAAATTAGCAATGTAGCTCTTAGTTAAGTTCCAGCCTTACACATTATGTAATATGTTAGTCTTTTTGCACAGTTTTGCTCTAAATTGACAACAGCATCAAGCTCCCTAGGTGCAAGTAAGTGCTGTATAAGATACTTCTGCCATGGAATATTCTTAACATGAGACCAGGAGATTCTTTTCTTGAGAACTGAACACCTGGGAGCTGACATCACTGTATTTCTTGTCACACGTGTTTTTAGCCAGATGAGCATAAAATGGAAGTAGAGCTTTGCAGTGGTAGGAGCAAGCCTGTACTTAGAGTGAATTGCATTTTAACTTGGTTATTATCTACCGCTCCTGAAATTGTTCAGTGTTGTTTCCTTAGTTTAACTAACAGGCTGTTTGTTTTGGTCTAGGCTGCGTTGCGACAAATTACTGATAAAGCGCGGGAATTTGGAGCAGGGCCGTTGTTTAATCAGATTCTGCCTCTGCTGATGTCACCGACACTTGAAGATCAGGAGCGCCACTTGCTTGTCAAAGTCATTGACAGAATTCTTTACAAACTGGATGACTTGGTTCGACCATATGTGCACAAGGTCTGTTGCAGTTTTCTATTTCATCTTTGATTTGCTTTTTCTTATCTTTATATATTTTATATTTCTTAATGTTTTATTTGCATATCAGAAGAGAAGGATACCATAGTTTTTTTTAATATAACTGACTATCCTGTTTCTTCTTAAGCCAGACTTTATAGTTCTTGTGTGATTGAAGTGTGGGTTTCATAGTATTAAGGTAGGATGTAAAAAATTATATTTGCACGCTTGGGGTTGGGAAGGGGATCTTAGCTGATCCAGGTAGTGCTTCCAGGCCAGGTCCTTTAAAGGCAAAGATCTGCAAAAATTGCATAATAGGTTAAAATTTTTCTGGTCATCATAAAGCTTTAAGCTTGGATGTATGGAATCATCTTTGTCTGGTAGGGATCTGGTAGGGCCAGAAACAGTACTAAAAGTATTAATGAAAGCAAATAGTAATTTGTTCATCTTTTTCAGATCCTTGTTGTCATTGAACCATTGCTGATTGATGAAGACTACTATGCTAGAGTGGAAGGCAGAGAAATTATTTCAAACTTGGCTAAGGTAAAGTTCCATCCTTCATTAAGGCAGTGAGTTAGCTTACATAAAGCTGAATGTTTGTAGGCATGGCAGAAAATTTACTACTGTTCATAAAGCCTGTTGGTGTGTTTTGTGTGTTTTTCCTTCAGGCTGCTGGTTTGGCCACAATGATCTCCACGATGCGACCCGATATTGATAACATGGATGAATATGTCCGAAATACAACCGCTCGAGCCTTTGCTGTTGTTGCCTCTGCTTTGGGCATTCCTTCTCTGTTACCCTTCTTGAAAGCTGTCTGTAAAAGCAAAAAATCCTGGCAGGCTAGGCATACTGGTATCAAGATTGTACAGCAGATTGCTATTCTTATGGGTTGTGCTATCTTGCCTCATCTCAGGAGCTTGGTTGAAATTATTGAACATGGTAAGTTCTTTGCCTTTTACAGGAAAAAAATACTTATTTACTTTACTCTTGAAAAAATTTTTATACCCCAGTGAGACAACAGTGATAACAAGTTCCTCGTTTTGTGTGTTCTTTTGTCACTGAGGAATAGTTCTCCTGACTTTGAAACAGGGATAGTGGTTCAGTTTTCCTGAAAATAAGTTAATCCCTTTTGTATGGCCCCTCTGTTTTTGCAACTTTGAATTTAAACCACAAGAAGTGGCACTAAACTATTCTCTTGCAGGTCTTGTAGATGAGCAGCAAAAAGTTCGCACCATCAGTGCTTTGGCTATTGCTGCTTTGGCTGAGGCAGCTACTCCCTATGGTATTGAGTCATTTGATTCTGTTCTGAAGCCTTTATGGAAGGGTATACGTCAACACAGAGGAAAGGTATATCTAAAATACATTTTTTTGGGGTTTGTTTTAACTGAAATGGATGTGTATCTTCTGTAACTCATTTGAGACAATATTTCTGAATTTAAATAGGGTTTGGCTGCCTTTTTGAAGGCTATTGGTTACCTGATTCCACTCATGGATGCTGAGTATGCAAACTATTACACCAGAGAAGTCATGCTAATCCTCATCAGAGAGTTCCAGTCTCCTGATGAAGAGATGAAGAAAATTGTGTTGAAGGTATGTCAGAATGGTTCTTGCATTAGTATCAAATATGTCCAGTTTACCTTTTTCTTAAAAAGTGAAAATCAAACTAAAACTAACAACCTTCAAACAATAGGCAGAATTAAATGTGTTGCCTTTTTATTTCCTGCCAGGTGGTAAAGCAGTGTTGTGGTACGGATGGTGTTGAAGCAAACTACATTAAAACAGAAATCTTGCCTCCTTTTTTCAAACACTTCTGGCAGCACAGAATGGCCTTGGACAGAAGAAATTACAGACAGGTATTTTGATTAGTTTCAGTTGGAAAATTATTTACAGTCAAGCAAAATACCCATTAGTGTGTTCATTCGGGCTACATACTTAATTTTGTCTTGTATCAACTGCAACTGGGTTTTGTTTGGAGTAGTGGTGAAGATGTTGCACAGCTAGAAGGTTCACAGGTTCTTATGAGACTGTAAAGACCTTTACATACATGAATGAGTCTATATCAGTTGTATGCTGGGGTAGCTGACCCCATTTGTGGTGTTAAGAACATTGCATGCTTTCTAAAGGTAAAAACAGTTGTTTGTAGTGGGCTTAATGTGCATGATGCTGTCTCTCCTCTTCAGAACAGGGAAATATATTTTCAAGCTGTACAAAGTAGATTTTAACAATGCTTGTTTACTTAACACTTGTGTATTTCAGTTGGTTGATACAACCGTGGAGCTGGCAAATAAAGTTGGAGCAGCAGAAATTATTTCTAGAATTGTGGATGATCTGAAAGATGAGGCTGAGCAGTACAGAAAAATGGTCATGGAGACAATTGAGAAGATAATGGGAAATCTAGGGGCAGCAGATATTGATCATAAACTGGAAGAACAACTTATTGATGGCATCTTGTATGCCTTTCAGGAACAGACCACAGAGGTATGCCCAAGGATATTGAGTTTTTTGGTTCACTTTTAACTATAAGCCAGCTCACTGTTAAACAGAAATGTGTATTTCTAAGCTTGATTTTTAGAATCATTTTTTTAGGAGTCAGTGTTCTAATCACTGAAATCCAGAAATGAGCTCTGGATTGTTAGCATTTTAATAGCAATTTTAGATTGTATCAAGTTCAGTTAAAATGTAGGGTTGCTCTTGGTCTGATATTTGTTTTTGTTTTCACACTCAGGATTCTGTGATGCTGAATGGTTTTGGCACAGTGGTTAATGCTCTGGGGAAGAGAGTTAAACCCTACTTGCCACAAATCTGTGGTACAGTTTTGTGGCGTTTGAACAACAAATCAGCTAAAGTTAGGCAGCAGGCTGCTGACCTGATCTCTCGTACTGCAGTTGTCATGAAGACTTGTCAAGAGGTACTGTATGGACTTCCCCTACCAAAGTAGTAGTACCATGCTGTAGTATGTCAAAGTAATGAGAAGGGGGGGTGGTGGTGGTGGTGGGAAATAAAAACCTTCTAAATCTTTTTACTTGTTTGTAGGAAAAACTGATGGGACACTTGGGTGTTGTGTTGTACGAGTACCTGGGTGAAGAATATCCTGAAGTACTGGGCAGCATACTCGGAGCACTTAAGGCTATTGTGAATGTTATAGGTATGTTTGTGGATAGATTCTATGTCTATTCCAGAACAGAATGAAAAAGTAATATAAAACTAAATACACCTATTTGAATTCGATAGGTATGCACAAGATGACACCACCAATCAAAGATTTGCTGCCACGACTTACACCTATCTTGAAGAACAGACATGAGAAAGTACAGGAAAATTGTATTGATCTTGTTGGGCGCATTGCAGACCGGTAAGCTGACTAATGATAAAATATTTGATCCCGTGTCTGAGAAATTGCTGTAGTAGAGGCTAAAGTTGGGTATTAGGTTTGGCATTCTGGCTATTTATGTTCATATCCCCTTATATTTTTTCAGTTGTGCATAAAGCTTAAGATGAAATATTTGCAGATGGTCTACTAACATCATCTTCTACTTAACAACTTCTGACTTTATTCTCTTTCAGAGGTGCAGAATATGTTTCTGCAAGAGAATGGATGAGGATCTGCTTTGAACTGCTTGAGTTGCTAAAAGCTCACAAGAAAGCTATCCGGAGAGCCACAGTGAACACTTTTGGTTATATTGCAAAAGCCATTGGGTAAGTTGCTTAATGCTTGTCCACTTCCACACACGGTCACCTGACAGTGATGATGATGATTTTTCTGCTGAGAAATATTAAAACTTCTCCACATTTTAACATGTTAAATGTGTAGGCTTCATTTTACTCCTTTTGTGTAAGGAGAATAGTCACCTGTTCTTCATGAAGAGTGCTGCACTTCTGAACTAAATTTGTACACGAGCAAGGTTACAGTCTAGTAGGTATATGATTTTTTTTTTCTACTGTGATAGGCATTCAGACCCTCTCTGTATTCTTTCATAAACACTCCTTTAAGTAATGTCTCTTATCTTTCCCCAAATCAATACTTCTGCTGCTTTGCAAAGGATTTTTTGACACTAAGGCAATACTGTAAGTCATCAAACTGTAGAATGAAGCACAATTCCCATCTGTCTTAATGTAGCTACAGCAAGCATCTGAGGAGTGCCACCATTGCACTTACCTATACAGGACATTGCCCATCTCTGTCAGTGTGTATGACTTTATATAACTTTGTAATTACCTGTGGGATCAGAGTAGTAGTGGGGAGGCTGCTGCTGTCCTCCAGAGTTTACAAGGGGCAGGACAGAAGGCAGGAAAAAAGCAAAGTCTAGAAAAAAATTTAAAAAAACCTGAAAATAAGATCATGCAGTTGCTTAAGGTGTTCACAGTTTTGTTGATTATGTTGTTTCCAAGTTACCTAAACTTTTTGGAAGGGCTATGCCATGCTTTTCTGCCACTTGGTGTTTGAAACTCAACTAATTTTATCCAAATCCTCACTAGATCTGTTGACACAGATGTGTATATTATCTCTTCTAGACCTCACGATGTGTTGGCTACGCTACTAAATAACTTGAAAGTACAGGAGAGGCAGAACAGAGTGTGTACTACAGTAGCAATTGCTATTGTAGCTGAAACATGCTCACCTTTCACAGTACTGCCTGCACTCATGAATGAATACAGAGTTCCAGAACTGAATGTCCAGAATGGTGTGTTAAAATCTCTTTCTTTCCTGTTTGAATACATTGGAGAGATGGGAAAAGATTACATTTATGCTGTTACGCCATTGCTTGAAGATGCTTTAATGGACAGGTGAGTGCACTTCTTTGTACCTGTGATACTGTTAGCCATAGTTGTACATCTTCAGTTTGTAGGGGGGTCTTAATGACAGCAGGTATGCACAGAGTCCTCGTTTGCATAAAGATGTTAAATGACAGCAGAGTTTGCAAGCCACTGTCTGGACATAGTTCAGATTATATTTATTATTAGATTCTATATTATTTTACTACTACTTTTGAAGATTAATATGATACAAGCATAAATGAGCCAAGACTTCTTACGTTTAAACTGCTTTTGATAATTTCTCATAGTATTTCTGTTCTGGAAATAGAGCACGGTAATTTGTCAGAAAGCGCTCTCCTCCTCCTCCTTCTCCTCCTCTAATTTGTTCCTCTGCCTCTTGCTGTCACTAAATATGGATTAAAAGTGTGCATATATTTTTTTCAAAAAAAAAAGTTATTGAAAAGAAATACTATGCTATGTTGCTTCTAAGTATAATTTATTAACAGACCATTGTTCTCTTTGCAGGGATCTTGTACACAGACAAACAGCCAGTGCAGTGGTGCAACACATGTCTCTTGGTGTTTATGGGTTTGGCTGTGAAGATTCTCTTAATCACTTGTTAAATTACGTATGGCCTAATGTGTTTGAGACCTCTCCTCACGTCATTCAAGCAGTTATGGGTGCTCTGGAAGGCCTCAGAGTTGCTATTGGTCCCTGCAGAATGTTGCAGTACTGTTTACAGGTACTCCTTTGCGTATGCTGGGATAGCAGGGACAGCAGTTAGAACACTTCTTTCCAGGAGACAAAAAATTCAACTGGAGATGATTTCCAGGAAAGGAAAACAGTGTGGCTTTTTGTCTCTTTAATGTATTCTTTAAACATGGTGTTCTGTACCAGGGACTTGCATAATAGAAATAACCAAACAGATTTGGGTATAGTGAGGTAGCTGATTACATTGAGGACCTTGTATAGAAGTAGCAGATAACTTAAAAAATACACTGGCTAAAATGACTTGTAAATGGAAGTGTCTCACAGATTTTGAGGACACTAATGACTGGGGAATAAATTAATAGTGCAAGGGGTTATGAGATAACTAACAAGCGAGATAAATAGATGGGCTTAATACTAAATCAGCAGTATTTGTCTTACTGTTTATCTTGACTAGTGACATTTAGAACTGCGTAAGAGTGAAGTACTAGAAAACTGCTTTGATCAGCATTTCTGATATTCCATCAACTCTAGCCAGTTCAGCTTCTTTAAGTGTGTGCCTGTTGGTAAAATCTGCAAACTCCTTCTCTGTGTAATGCACCTAACAGTTCTTGCTGCCTTGGCTATAGAATCTAAACTTGTGTACCAGATGGGAAGTGAGGAGGAATGTAACGCGGATCAATGTAGAGGAGATAGGACAGCATTGTATTAATTATTTGCAGATAAGGAATTTCACTTGTTTTTTATGTGGGAGGCCTCAGCATAAAGATACATCAGTAGGGAGGTGAAAAGTCTCTTGCACAGAGTATTTTTTTGCAAATGCTAGTTGAATAGTCTTATCATGTAGACCTTCTTTCTAGAGCTTTCACTTTCTTCTCATTTGTTCTAGGTTTAATAATAGCTTATCTCATAATTCCTCTCTAGCACTCTGCACAGTTCACAATTAGCAGAGACAAAGCTAATACTCGGTTCAAATCAAATATACTGTAGCAGGTTTTAATTGTTATTTTAAAAGAATGCAAAGCTAGACATGCATTCATAGATTTTTCTCCCTGCAGGAAAAAAAAAAGATAAAATGTGTGTCTAAATAATATTTTGTTACTACTTAGACTTTATGTAGTCACAACTGCTGGCAGTGACACATCTAGTGTGCCTTCATTATAAGTGGTGTTAGTTATTATAATTAGTTTTTAAAGGTATATTGTGGAAATCTTCCTTAAATTCGATAACAAGACATTTAGATTGTAAACTTCTAATGAATCTTTTTCTGTTCTGTTTTCTAGGGTTTGTTTCACCCTGCCAGGAAAGTCAGAGACGTTTATTGGAAGATTTATAATTCGATCTACATCGGATCACAGGATGCTCTGATAGCACATTATCCAAGAATCTATAATGATGAAAAAAACACCTATATTCGTTACGAACTTGATTACATCTTATAATTATCTTGTTCAATTGTTTGTGTTTAATGCACAGCTGTTCTTCTGTTAAATGCTTCAAATTTGATGATGTAAAATTTTAAACCGTTGGAGATCAGTATAGAGCTGGTCAGAGGCAGAGCTAGGAATCCAGTAGCATGATTTTTTAAATATGTCCTTGTTTTTTGATGTTAAACAGTTAAAACCAGTAGTGACCAAGCAAACAGTGATTATATAAAGTACTGGAGGGTTTTCGTTTTGGACTCATCTTTATGAAGATTTAGATTTCATTCCTTGTGTTTAAAGGGGAAGTTTATTTGAGAAATAAACATTTGTGTATAAAACCTTATTTGTGTGTGGTTTTTGACAGAAGGGCTTGTAAAACGAGTCCCTTTGGATTAAGTGTTTGTTCATGTAATAAATAGGTGGCATAAAACATTTTAACCGTTTTTTGTCATCCTCTAGCTTTTGAATAAATAAGAAAACTATACAAACTGTAGTTAATGTGTGTATCTTTGTCATGCAGTAACGTAGCTGTGGTCTGGCTGATGGTTGCAGTAGTGGCAGTTCATTTTAATGGAAAATAATGTTTAATTGCTGCTTGTTATTGCTTCAACCACAGCGTCCCAGCTGTGGGGACAGTTTAGATTTGTTAAATTTTCAGGAGTTAAGCAGTTTATTGTGAATTGTATGTATGAAATCAGTTGCACAAATTACTCATATTAATCACATTTAGCTTGTCTTCTGTTGTGTCCGACTGTACAAAAAGACAAATAAGACTCAGAGGCTGTGTTATAATTCTTACAAAGAGCTAGGAAACTAATGCCTCCAGCACCTGAGATGGGGCGATTTCTAAGTGTGTGTATGACATAGGAAATGCTTCAGCTTGAAATGAGAAAAGAGTTGTATCTTCTCTTTTGCTTTTTTAATTTTCTTCTGTGCATGTACTAAAAAAAAGCTCTTGATACCTGACAGTAAATCACATAGAACACAAGGTCACGTTGTTCCAGGAGTATTGTACGTTATCGTATGTTGAGAAGATAACAAGAGGTAAGAGCTGTTTACTGGGTATTTTGTTCTGAGAGTCCTTGGTTCAAGTTGAATGATCAAGTTCCATTTTAGCAAGTTCAGTGCAGTCTTGTTGGCTGACTGCTACTCTGTGTAATTGTGAGTTTCTTTAGCTGTTGCGAGAAGAAAATCCCACCCTACCTTTCAAGGCCCATGGTTTTGGCCAGGGCTTGAGATGGCGTGACAGCAACTCTTTATGAAAGTGCTAGTTTATTAGGAAATGAAAAAAGTTACTTTTTTCAGCAGTGTGGTTTGTTCTAAAATTTGTTAGGTGGAAACAGCTGGAATTTCTTCATTGCTGAACTGTTCCTCTGGAGAGTAACGTGCATTCTAGTCTGTTTCTAGCACTTTCTCACTTAATAATATTGTTTGTGTTACAGATGGCCTGCCATCTTAATTTCTTCAGTAGTTCTGCCAGGACAGGACCAAGGAAATGCCAATAGAGAGTGGAGGGCTGAAAAAAAACCCAAACCACTTGAGTTTTGAGAGTCTAGACAGAAAAGAGCTCTGAAACAGGTAGGACTCGGGACTTCCAGATGCATCTTAACAAAATAGTTATTTTTTTAAAATAATTCAAGTAGTAAATTTTATTTAGGATGATGGAGGGGGAGCATCTTCAGCTTGTTCTTATTTTTGTATCTTTCAAGCTCATCAGTTCTGAAAAGTATTTTCAAAAATCCTTTTGAGGAAGATACTGTTTTTCCCAAGGAGGAGGGAAATGGGAAGGAGATCTGTCGTCTGAAAGAGAATTGCACATAAAGTAATGTGTTCTATTCATCTGTTGGGTTGTGTTTTGTGGGTTTTTTGGTGGTAGTTTTATTTTGTTGTTGGGTTGTTTTGTTTGTTTTGGTTTGGTTTTTTGATGCCCTGAGTATTTGGTATGAAATAAGAGTTTGAAAGAGCAGTATTTGAAGTGCTATTCTTTATATGCAGTGTCATCAGTAGGCCCCTCCCGTGAGTTCTGTGGATCTGTGGAACCCCTTACCTAAAAAGACCCATCTCTGGTTCATAGACTGGTGTGACTTTATAGGAGCCCACAGCAGCTCTTAAAGATTTTTTTCCTCTGTTTAGCAACCATACCAGGTTTTATTTAACACAGTCAGATTAAGGGGACAATATCTAAGAATACCAACTTATATTTTTGTTCTACCCAAGGGCAAGAAGTTTTGGGGAAGGAAATAACTACCTAGATAAACTACTATGATATCTCTCCATCTGTAGACAAACATGTTTCTTTTCCAGTACAGATGAAAATCATTAGTGAAAGGGCACATTTTACTCTGAGGTTTTGGCTGGTGCTCACCTGCAGGTTTCTGATTTCTGGACAACAAAGGGCAGAGTGTTTAAACGAATGGAAAGATTGGGTCACTGCTATTTAAATGCCATTAATTATTAATTGTGGCATAACCATAGAAAAATAGACCAGGCTAAGCAAACCAAAGATCTACTTGTGCTGTTTGCTGCTTGCTCATGAAATGGTAGATGTGACATGGCTTGGCAATTGAGCAGTTTGCCGTGCCACAGAGTTACTGTGTGGTGGTTGGTAAATACAAGTATGAGCATACAATCTGAATGCCCAGAGTGTCTCAACTTCTTTAAGGTTTCTTTATAAAGGGAACCAAGTCTTCCTTCACAGCTTACCCCCAGCCCCCCTGGATTTGGGTGTAGCTCCTAACTTTATATGTGAATTGCAAAAGAAGTTCTATGGACAAAAGCTTCACTGACAGCCCCGATTCTTCTGAACAGGTTCGTCTGGTATGCGAAGCGAGGTGGAGGGAGCTATAGGGAAAAAAATAAAAGGTATGTGTTGTTTATATTTATTATTTTAAATCAGTTACAATGGTGCATTTGTAAAGGGGCAGTGAATTTAGAGAGCATAAGCCATACTGCAGTAAGCAATGCTGCCTTGGGCTTTCCCTAGTTCAGAATATTTGATTTTAAAATTTAATGTGATTCTTGATTGTAACTGATTTTTTAGTTGGCCCTTTTTAAAGGGAAAAAGTGTGCCACAGTTTCCTGTATACCTACACTTCCTTACGGTCTAAACTTCTCCATCAAATTGTGCCTGGATGGTCAGTCACTGCTGGAAATTCACCTGCTTCCACTGCTCAGGCTGGAGCGTGCCAGGTGCAGGGAGGTTGAAGAATATAGTTGCCAAACTAAATTGTTTTGGTAAATACTAGGGAGTACAGTGTGCATGTGTATCTCTGCTGGCAAGGTTGATCTATGTGGGCTGTTCCTCTGCCAAGTGAAGTGGAGATGCAGCCTGTTCAGCAGCTTTTTCCATTCAATTTCTTGATCCTATAGTAGAGTCATTGTAGGAGTCAGATGAGCTTGTCAAGATGTTCCTGTCAAGACAAGGAAAGGGGATGCCAGGAAGTTACTGAAATGCTCGGTTTTCTGTGGTGCTGTTCTTGTGAGTACCTTCAAAGGGAACAAAAGAGAGCTTATTCCAAAGCACAACACAACTTCCAGCCTGAATTCCTGCTTTGAGGCAGTATCAATGAGTTTTAAGGTAGTAAATAAATGATTCCAAGTGACAATTGCCAGTGCATTTCGGAGTTATTACAGATGTAAGGTAATTGTTAATTTACCTTTTTCAGACACTCTGAGATTGCTCAAGGAGTGGCATTTTTTTCACATGAGCAGAAACTTGATGTCTAGCATAAGATTTTGAGATTTTTTTTTTTACAGAATTTCAGAGTTGTGCAGCAGCAAAGCATGGATGTGATGATTTTGAAGTAAAATTACATGTGAGAGTCCTTAAAAACTAGCAAGACAGATTTCCAAAATTTTCTTCTTGTCAGTGAAATAATTCTGCTCTCCAAAAAAATGGTTCATGATGAAATAGCTTCTAATGTGTGTGTTAATTAAAACTGGAGTTTGGTATGGCTGTAATAAACAGAATGTTCCTAACAATAAGTGATAAGAAACATTAAGAGTATTTGTTATCACTGTGGCATACATTCTGTTCAGTACCTACAGGCAAACCAAACCAGTGTTTCCCTTACCAATTTTACATCTGTGTGGCTCCAAGAGATTACACGTTACAAGTTTTTTCTCTGTTAACTTTTCACAAGTTTGTCTCTTAAGGCCACTTTTGGTGCAATGACTGTTGTGAAATCAAGTTTCAGACATCGTTGCATCACACTGATTATTCCCCTACACATTTTTCTCCAAGCTAAGCAACATATTTTCCCTGTATTTAAGCTGCTATAATGAATACCCCTGTTACTAATGCACTGGGGTGGGATTGGAAACAGCTTTCAAATCTGTGGTTCTTCAGAAAATATGGGAAGTGTTGATATGTGAGTAAAGTGATTGCCTGTTATTTAATACACATCTGTGAACCAACTGCAGACTCTCACCCTTTGCTAGTTGATTAAAAAGGGGAGAGGTAAAGGTGACTCTCTCTGTGATCTAAGATATCAGTCTGTAGATCAGTGTGATGCTGCATGCTGGAGAGACTTGAGTCTTGCTAGTAGCAGCTGGAAAAGATTTCTGGTGCCCCTGACCTCCAGTGCTGGCATTCCCTCTGGCCTCCATGCTTTAAACTGCAGCCTTCCCCGTGCTTTCCCTCCCAGTTGTACTCCTTGAAACAGTTGTGTGCCTTGTTAAGGTCTCCCAGAAGTCTGGTTAAGAGATACAGTTCACCACTGGGATGAGGATTGCCTCTTCCTTATGCAGTTAAGTGCAGTCATTCCTAATGCAAGCCTTAGACCAAATGTTCTGGAGGTTACTAAGTTCTTTTATTTGCAGGCAAAACAGCAGCAAATGTTTTATGAACTGAATAAATGAGGGACTAAATTCATGGACTTCTTCTGTTCATCCCAAGACTGTGGCTGGGGGGTCTCTAGTCAATTACTCTGTCCCCTCGTGATTGTGATCATAATTAGAGCTTGCTTTGTCAGTGGAAAGAGATGAAAGTGCTTACTTGTTTTTAAGATCTTCTCCAGAGTCTACATCCATTTGTTTATTCAGTCTCAATCTTCTCTTCCTTTCACAAGCAGGAGACCGTTTGGTCAACTTAATATTTAAGTGTTCCTTTCCATTCGTAGATATTTCCTTGCTTTATTAGCAATCATGTTCTGCATGGAGCTGGCTAATAAACTGATTCAATGAGCTGTGCAAGTAATTCCTCCCACCATCTCCTCTGCATTTCTCACTGAAGAATGGCATCTTTCACTGGTCCCGATGCTCTCTACTGGTTTTATATTAAAACTGTGGAGGATACAAGCCTTTGAATAGACAAGATGTCAATCCTTTCTGGCTTTTGACTGAGACCAGGTGTGACAGGCTGCTAACCACTGTAGGGTGACAAGGGTCTGAGGTGACTTATTTTCAGCCTTAGGTAAATTTAGAAATACTGACCTTCTGTCCCTGCTTGTCATCCGAAACAGTAGAACAGAACTGTGTTCAAATACATTGATTTAGTCTTGAAAGCCATACTTTTTTTTTTTCCCTTGTGCTGAAGCCTTAAGTCTCCAAAGATCTGCAGATCTTGAGCCCAGCTGATAAAAGGAATGGAACCAGCCATTTATTATTTTAGCTAGTAAAAGAGGATATTGTATATTAGCTTTTTCACATTCCAAGCCGCTAGCAACTGAATGAAGGTTAAAGGCATCTGATATTCACAGTTAAAGAATGGAGCCTTTGTTTTTAGCACAGTGTGCAGCTGAGACAGAAGGAATATGCCAGGAAATGAAAACCAGGTGGCTTGAGTTTGAGTCTTTAAGACTGAAGAAATGACCTTCAAAAAAGGCTATTTCCCCACTTAATACAAATAAGCTAAATGTACACATAACCATTTAATTATTCTCTACATTGGCTGGCAGATATTTCTGCACATGTACTATATATTCCAACAGATTAAACATGATAATGAATAGATTTTTCTTAAAACCCCTGCTGAGACATAGCTAGAGATTTCTGTAACGTTAGGTTCGACGATAATTCTGGCTACATCAAAAGGTACATGGTGAGAGCAGGCAGAAATTTTTGTCTCACTGAAATATATATGTATTGGACATTCAGTTGCATACAAATATTGCTGTTAATATTGCCATAATGTTATTGCCAGTTACACAATCTTGTTAGTCAGTGCCTTAAAAAAACTACCCAAAATTAAACAGAACAACCTGACATATAAAAAAAAATACAAGTAAAATCCAGGGTGTAATTGTTTCTTATTCCCTCTTGCTTATTAAGTTATTTAATGTAAAAGATGTAACCACGGTAACATTTAGCATAAAGCATCAGTAAAATAAAATGACAATTTATCATTTAACCCCCCCACCCTGGTACAGCTTTCATTTAAAGCTTAGGAACCTAGAGACAGTACACTTTGCAGATCAGCTTGGTTTTGTTCACTTGAAAATGGTGAACACGACTTGGCAGTGCCAAGCTGTAGGGTCATTTTGTTACCCACAAAGCGGTGTGATTGTAATTGCCATCGGAGCTCCACAGAGCTCCTTGGTGCAGCAGGTGCCTCCTGCGGTGGCAGGCTCTGTCCTGGGCTGTGCTGTTTGCCTAGGCGATGCTAGAGGAGTGTGGTGGGCCACAGGTGCAAAGCTGCTTCTCCAGGTGACTGACACCCGCAGCAGAGGCCCTGTTGCCACATGCTGCACTGTGGTGGGACGTTCGTTCGCATGTCACTGAACAGGCACTCTTGGGTGGTTGCTGAGAAGCTTCTCTCAAAGCATTCTCCTAGAAACTGGGCTTCCTGCTTAGTGTCTAAATTATGAGTAGGGGTCTTTGCTTGATAGAGGTGTTTCTGCCTGTGTGAATTAACATGTTGTTAAACGCATTCTACAACTCACTGGTGGTAAGTGTACTTTTTTCAAGTATCTGATTCAAGGCTTGGTTTATCTTAATTAGGTGGCATATTTCCAAGAGCCATTTTTCTTATCTGCACTTAATACTGTGCTTCAGGATGTTGTTGGAAATATTCTTCCACCAACGTGCAGAGTAAGGTAGGCCTAGAACAGCCTGACCAAGAGTCGTACAAGAAACAAAACCTTACTTTCCCTAAAGTTTTTGCTGCCTCTAATCTGGTATGCTGATGAAGATGTGAATGGGCTTCTTGACTTGGTAAGGTTTAATGAACAAGTGTGTCTTTGTCCAAAATGCTTCCCTGCCAATCATCAACACTGTTTCATTTTACTTATTATTTTGTTGTTTTGTAGGGTGTTAGGGGAACATTCCTGCAGAGTTTACAGACACAAAGACTCTTCATTATCAGATGCAGTCCTATGGGTATCATTTGCTCGCTGTTTGCAGAAAGATGTAATTGGGAATTGCCGAAGCCTTCACGTGGATGATCTGTTAAGATCTTTCTCTGAATCACTGTCTGAAGATAAGAGGATAATTTTCCCATGTTAATATGCATTTATTTGTCCATGTGCAAATAAAAAAAAAGGCATTTATGTTCCTAGGTGCAGCTTGCTTTTTCTCCTACAGCCAGTTAGTTTCCTTCTATACTGCCTTGTGCTGAGGTAGCTCTTGGGCGTTCAGGCGTTGGAGACAGGCCTGCAGTACAAATGTTTTGGAGTTACTATGTTTTCATATGCTGGTTATTTTCTTGGTGTTAGAAATGCAAGTCTGCTGTTCATGACAGCTTGCCAGCTGCCAGCTCTACATCCTTCGTGACGATGTAATGCCATGTACCACAGTCACCCATCTTTCAGAAATCCTTGTTTTGCCTGTAGTATAGGGATGCGGTGATTAAAAAAAAATCATAAACACAAAGCAAAACAAAACCAACCCTCCCCCCAAACAAACAGACAGAGAACACAAACTCCATCACACTTTCAGTTTAGTTTGTATCACTGGTTGCTTGGATCAATTCCATTTTAATCCCTTTTCAAGTGAGGCTTACAAAGCTTTCTCCGGTGTCAGAGAAGAGGCCTCCAGTAAAGGGTCTTTGCCAGCACTGCTGTGAGGGATGCCTATGTGATACAGATATTGCCACCTGGGAGATGGTTTGAGTCTTCCTGTGCAGTTCAACTATCACAGAATTTCCTGACAATCTGTTAAAGGTCTTACCTCTGTTCTTGCTTCTTTTGTATTTCTTGGGGTCTCCTTGTTACCTGCCTCTGGAGTTTTACTGCTGTGGATTGTAAATTGGTGGGGTTTTTTCCCCCCCAGAGGAATTAACATGCATCTAATTGTAATACTTATGTTACCATTGCTTGCAAATCATCTCTGTAAACACATGCGGTCTTTTTATTTATTCTCCTGCTTCAGGAATGTGTGCTCTTTCCACTGATAAACAAAAGCTGTAACTCTCCACCCTGGTCAGTTCCTAACACCTCAACTGGTGAAATATTATTTTTAATTTCTTATTTCAAACATGCTTAATCTGTTCAAATTTTATATTGTCTTACTTGAGGTTTTCTGCTGTAACTGAATAGTTTTCCTGATAGATTGTATCCAGTGGAAGGTGTCCCTTGCTCATGGGGTTGGAACTTGATGATCTTTAAGGTGGCTTCCAACCCCAACTATTCTGTGGTTCCTCTCAGAGATGCTGTTACAATAGAAGAGGCACTGGCAAAAGCATTAGTCCCAGAAAGAGAAGAGGAGAAAAAAGTATTTGTTGTGAAGATTATTAGTTTTATCTGCTGTTCTTCTGCACTTTGTGTATACATTGTATGTAGCTACTTTGTGACATTTTCTGTTTAATTTTAACTACCATGTATTACCAGCAATGTGCTGGGGTGGCATGGAAGGTCAATGGCATCTTGGCCTGTATCAGGAATAGTGTGGCCAGCAGGTCAAGGGATGTAATTCTGCCCCTGTAATTGGCACTGGTGAGGCCTCACCTCGAGTACTGGGTGCAGTTCTGGGCCTCTCCCTGCCAGGAGGACATTGAGGTGCTGGAGCAGGTCCAGAGGAGAGCAATGAGGCTGGGGAAGGGACTGGAGGGAAAGTCTTGTCATGAGAGGCTGAGGGAGCTGGGGTTGTTCAGCCTGGAGAAGAGGAGACTCAGGGGGGCCTTCATCACTCTCCACAACTACCTGAAGGGAAGCTGTAGTCAGGTGGGGGCCAGCCTCTTCTCCCAGGCGACAGTGACAGGAGGAGAGGGCAGGGCCTGAAGCTGTGCCAGGGGAGGTTTAGGTTGGATCTTAGGAAGCAATTGCTCACAGAAAGGGTGATTAGCCACTGGAATGGACTGCCCGGGGAGGTGGTGGAGTCACCATCCCTGGAGGTGTTTAAGGAAAGATTGGATGCTACACTTAGTGGCATGATTTAGCTGATGTCCTTGGTGTAGGTCATAGGCTGGACTTGATGATCTCAGAGGTCTTTTCCAGCCTCAGTGATTCTGTGAATTCTGTATCCCTCAGAGTTGTCACTTTTAACCTGTGTATTTTACTTAGTGCTAGTTTTAGGGCCTGCAGGAATGTGTGCTACGGTCTGACCTCTGAAGAGACCAGGAGATGTGGCTTGCAGACCTACAACTGAGCTGGTAAATCCATGCTAAATCTTTTAGAGTCACTTCAAACCCAGGGAACTGGGTGGTCTCATCACCAGGTCTATGTGCACTGAGGAAGTGCTGTGCGGGTGATGCTTGTGATCCCCTTCCTTCTTCCAGTGATAGTGAAACGGGTTGACCTGTTATATTCTGAAATGGGTTGACCTGTTATATTCTTCCTCATATTCAAGCAGTCTAAGAAATACTGCAATTTATTATCTGTTGAAAATTTAAACATTTACTTGCATCTGGGGTAAATTATTGCAAGGCATGTTTAGAGTGTGGATTCTCCCCAGCAGTCTGCCCACAGGAAGACATCTGAAAGCCCAGCTGGTTTTGTTTACTATGGCAGAACAATGCTTTCCATCCTTCAGGAGGCAGTTTCCCTTTCTTTTCCAGGCCTTGGCAGTATCTTGTTGCTGAGATAAGAATGCTTCTTAGTGTTGCTTTTTTCATATCAGCTAAGCTAAATTGCTGGAGTGATCGGGGGCCATCTGTCTTGATGCTGGAAAGGAAGAGCACAGCCTGCTGTCAGCTATTGTAAGATGCTAGCAAATCAGCAGTGTGACGTGGAGGACTTAGTAAGGAGTCTCACACTGAATTGCAGACCATCGTGATTAAAACCGGTCTGTCCGACTTGGCATATTGGTTCAGTATGTTGCTGTTTAGTGGGGAGAATTACAGTAATACATGTGTAGATTTTCCTGCCTCCCTGACTGTGTTGTCCTCCCCATTTCCCTGTAAGTGGTTTGAATCCATAACGTACTGTTTGGAAGATTAATTTCCTGCGTAGTCAACACAGAAAGTCGGGGAATTGCTGAAATGCTGTACTGAAACATGCTGTTTCCTGTGCTAAAGGAACTGCAGGACCTGCCAGGAAATGCTGCTTGATAGGGCCATGATTTGTAACATCTTGTTTATTTTAAGTTCTGGTTACTTCTGCTGTGGCTCAATTAAGCTGAGTTAAGATGTTAGTGCATTATTTAATCATTATTACTAGCATACAAGCATAAATTTGTTTTAAGTGTGAAGTAATCAAAAAAGTGTTATCCTGATACTTTCATGCAGTGTTGTTTTGAGAGATAATAGAATGAGCTCTCACCTTCCATTCCCCACAGAAGAACTCAAGCATTCATCACCCTCATCTGAACACTGGCTGCTTCACGGCGCTGTTTTTCAGCCAGCAAGGTGTTTTTTCATCCTTGCTATGCTGTGGGATTTAAGGGATTAGAGGAGAGTAAGGCAGCTTGTACCATAAGCTTAGAAGCTCATTTATGACCTGCTTTATTCTTGTAGCTGTATCTGTGATTATGTCTAGAGATGTTAACAGTGACGTTAACTGTAGCAAAGCCATTGACCTTCTTGCAAGAGGATCAGGGAAGACATCAGCATTCGGGCAGAATCATACACATGTCCTTGAGGCATCATGCAGGTGCAGGGCCCATATATGTGGAATGAATCCATAGATGTTTATCTTTGGACCAGGTACGAGTGTTGAGCATCATTTATTCCATCTATTGCTAGGTCAATATATAGTGCAGAATGCATGCTTAAGATTATACAATGCCAAAAGAACTTACAGCTATTGTATTCTGTGTCTGTGAAGGGTATTTCACATTAATATTTAAAAACACATAGCAGGAATTCACATTCTGTGAGCTCTAAAACGCTTCTGCAGTGAAAAACAAATCCATTTAAAAGGGATTTGAATAGGCTGTGACAGAGTTACTTAATTGTGGAGTTGTGACTTTCCTTTCAGATACCCTGTTCCAACCCACATAAACTGAAGGTGGGCTTCTCATTTCTTAGAGGGCAAGTAGAGTTTTCTTGGAAATCCTTCGTAATTTAGCCTATTGGGTCTTTTCCATTTGTTTATCGAAGGCTCTCATCAATCCTTACCTACAGAGGCTGGGTTTTGGTAAAGAATGAGCAAGATTAACTGATACTGATGTTTGTAGGTCAGCACAAGGTCATGTACAAATAAAACCAGGCAACCACGGGATCTTCCTATTCGTGGCACTTTCTACATGGGCTTCTACCTGTACAGGCTGTGCCCTTCTCTGGGATGCATTGTGCCATCAGACACCAACCATCATTTCACCAACCTCACTGCAGTTAAGGACAGATTCCTGCTTCTCTGCCCTGTTTGCAGTTTCTGTGGAGCTTTGAAAGACACTCCTGATCTAAAGATTTTTTTTTTCCCTCCTTTGATCACAATAAGCCCCCATCAAAACAATCGGTTGTTTATTTGACTAATGTATGTAATTAATAGAAACAGAACAACCTCTTGGAGAAATGGATCTTCCATCAAAGTCTTAATGAACTCTCCTTCCATTACCTTGTTTGGAAATTAAAAAGGGTTGGGGTAGAGAATGCTTTGTTTTCTTTTTTTTTGGAAACATCCTTGTTTGGCATCTGTAAAGCATTTACATTCCCTAGTTCTGGATCAAAGTCCTTTCATGGCTCATGTTACTTATTTCCTTCTTTTTCTTTCTTCCACTGAAAGAAAAATAGATTTTTCTTCCCTCTGGCTTACAGTATAAACCACTGAAAAAAGTTAAATCCCAGGTTTTAGTAAGGAATTAGTGAGACTGAGGAATAAAACATCTCAGAATGTGTAATCTGAACAACCACTGCCACCCACTACAGAACAAATGCTCTCTGTAAATAGAAGTCTCTGTAGCAGTTAGGTAGCAAGTAAGGTACAGTTCAGTAAAACTAAGTTAACTGTGCTGCTGGATTTACTTTATTCCTCCTGTTCCAAAGGTTTGTGCTCTGCGGGGGAGGAACTTTGTCCTCTTTAGCCTGTGTGGCAGCTAGTACCATTGGCCAACCATTGGGATACAAATTGCAGTTGGACCAGGCACTAGAAACAGAAGCAAAACATTTTCTTTTACTGTGTGAGTGGCAGGATAAACTTGGGTTGGTAGAATTATTTTCTGATGGAAGAACAAGAAAAATTCGTTGAATCATCTGTGACACATGATCTTGTTTTAAATTTGCAGGAGAGTGTAGATTCGTTTCTGAATGCAGAACAAACTCTTTCCAAGTCTGCCCCTCCCATTGATTCTGTGCCCCAAAGAGCTTGGTGTTTCTGCTTATTTTCAGAGCTATGATGGCAATTCTTCTGGCTTTCTGTCTTTTACAGATGCGTGGAGCTGAGCCCCATTCTCCCTTTCAGTTTTCAGACAGGCTTCCAGACTATGGCCTGTGACCATGAATGTTTGTTCTCTGCTTTTTCCAAGTATTGCTACAGCAAAAGGGATTCTCATCTGGCTGATTCTCTTCTATCTTCCAGGAAGAATTAGGACATCTATCAGTTTCAGCATGGCCTGTGATAATCCAGTTAGCTTGAGGTAAGCTAGTGACAGAATACATGTACCCTTTATTCCCCTGGAAACATCATAAATTCTCATCTGTATTTTAGTGTATTTGGCTATTTAAATTGGTTTACTTCACAGATCTTCGTTCTAGTCTAGTGTTCCCTTTTTCTAAGAGAATGTGTAATACTGCATAGCATGGTTTGTATTTAACCATAAAGCAACTTGGACTACAGTCTGTTAGGCTGATTTGTTGACATAAGCTTTCATCCAGCAGATCTGAACCTAATTTGGACTTCCGATATTCCTCCAAAAATGTTCTGACACACTCTGTCATATCATGCTCTCCACAGAGCTCTTGGCAACATAACTTCTCTGATGGAAGGCAAAAGACCTCCCTCTGAATTGCGAGCTAAACCCTGACATCAGAGAGAAAGCTGCCATGGTGATGCTCCCTCCTTGGCACATGCTCCCACACCCCTTCTAATTATATGTAACTTAAGAAACATGATTGATTTCTTTGTGTGACTGGAAAAACAATTTTTTTTTGGCTGTTTTTTGGTCACTGTGAAAAATAGAGTTGAGTTTGGGGAAGTCATTTTCTAGCAGAACAGTTCTAAATCTTAGCTGGGTCTTAAAGCTGGTGTTACACTCATTAGGTCCTGGCAGAGGCTCAAGCATAGGCCTTTTCTTCCTCTCTGTACACCAAGAATGGATTGATATGGATTCCTACCTAACTTAGCTCATATATTGCTCCTTGCTTTCAAGGCTGTGACCTTGGACAACCAACCTGGTTGTTTCTTTCCAAAATTACTCTGTTTTGGCTGCTAGTTTTCAACGTTGTTGGCATGCATCTGCTGGTGTCCCATCAGCTGTATCTAATACCAGAGAGTGAAAGAAAAAAGGAGACTTTAAAGATAGGGATTACAAATAACTAATTGCTGTAGTTTATTTGCATCAAGAGAGTGTATAAGAGAGGTTTGTGTCCGTTTTAACTGACTGTTTTATCTTTCTAGTGAGTATCATTCACCAGATAAGTAGAACTTGTACCATTACCTGATGTTGCACTCAGAGGGGTGTGCAGGATGTTTCAGTGTAACAGGAATCCTACCTGCTGGAGACCACTTGCTGAATTCTTTAAAGGTCAGGCATATTTCAAAATGTAAGCCAGTGAAAAAGGAGGATTTAGATGAAAAAAAGAATACTTCAAAGCTGATGAATCACTTCAGACCACGAGTACTGGAAGATACTGCTTTTTAAGTCCAAAGACTGTTGGCCTAGTTGAGGTGGGTGGGTGGTGGAGGAGATGGGTAGGATTGTAATTCTTTAAACTCATATATACTTGCACTGTGAACAAGAAAGCTCCACACATACTTTCCTTATGCCTTCTAGTTTCCCTCCATGTTTTCCCTAGAAGATTAATGGCATAGGAGATTAATGACATGGGATATTTAAGATATCTTATATACCCATAAATGGAATAGGACTGAGAAGAGAAAATGTAAATACTGAACTTTCACTAACTTGGGTTTGCTCATTCCCTTTTATTTCACCCCCACTCCCATTTCTTCTTCTAACTACACTACCTTAGCACCAGTTGGTACAGAGTGTCTGCTTTGGTACAAAGTTCAGTCTTCATAGCCAGGCCAGCAGCTCCCTGGGTTGTTTTGGTTTGTTGGGGTTTTGTTTTGTTTTTAAGGTTGTATGTTTTACAATCAACAGGTTCTTTTTGGGGTTTTGTCTGTTGAGAAATTTAAAGCAGAATCAGATAACCTCGTATTTTCCAGAAAAGAAGGACAGGAGATAAAAGTGAAAACCTTAAACAAGCAACAGCCCAGATCTCTCTGGCCCTCTTTATGCGATACAGAGCAGCAAAAAGTATAGGATTTTTCTTTCCCTTTGTCCTGTCCTTACTGCCTTGTGCAAAACCTTGTCCAAAGCCTGTGGAAATCAACATGTCCTTTTACTGACTTACCTGGTTACTAGATGGGGCACTGGACTGTGTGGCAAATGGCTGAAGATGTTTGCAGTCTCTTGTCATGGATGGTGAAGACAGATTGTATTTGCACAGGCCATTAATGTACTGGTTTAAGAACTGGAGTGAGCCTAATGCTTACCACTGCAGTGAAATCTTCCTGTTCTGCAGGGATGCTTTTCTAGACTGGTGTAACCAGAAAGGACTTCACCAGTCATCCTTCCTATTTTCAATGCACAGCAGAGTTACACGGACATCGGCAAGTGAGGTGCTAGCTAAGACCAACTGTGGGAACACCTTAACATGTGGGGGGAGAGTGTTTATTCCTTTTTGGTTAACACAGCAGAAGGCTGCAATGATTACGATTTCAGCATCAAATTCACAGTTTCCAGCTGTGGCATATGTCTAAGCCTCCCTGAGCATTAACTACAAGTCTGCAGAAGTATAGTAAAGAAGTATTTGAAATGAGAGGAGGCGTGTGTCTGGGTAAGAGGAGGTGTTGCTAAGGTCTTGTCCCCTATCTGCCCTTATCAGTGGATTGATTAATTTTGTTTGATCCCCCCATGTAAATATTAAACAAGTAAATCTAGGAGGAAAAGTAATTTAATGAGATAAAAAGAATCTTCCTTGGGAAAAAATAATAAAATAAATTCTACTTTGTGAAAATAAATCATAGCAAAGCACAAGGGAGAAGACTCGGAGAGGGCAATGACAGGCAGCTTGAATCATCTTCAAGGTGACCCCGTCATCCTGTGTGCTCTAGCAGTGCAGGAGGGGAAGTTGATAGTTACTATCTCTGGTGCTCTGCTTCTGCTTGCCCAGTCGGCTGCTGTGGCCTGTGCTTGCCCTTCTATTTCAAATTCACACAGCTCTTTATTTTTTTGCTTCTTTCTACCACTGTGGTCTCATAATGATGCTTATACATCATTCTCATCTGACACCCACTGAGTCTGTGACAGGGAAGAAAGCACAGCAGGATGTTTATATGGTGCTGTTAGAGGATAAGCAACAGGTAGAGACCAGAGGCATGCTAGCTATCTGAAGTCATCAGATATTATTAGAGATAAATATATCTTCTGCCATCAATCCTCTCTTTCATAAGTGCTCAACAGTTGCAAATAAACACTGCTAAGGAGTATGCTTTATCGTTCTTCATGAGGCAGGAGCCAAACACACATCTAGGAACAATTGCACCCTCCATCTGTGAGTGATCATCCTGCTTAAATACAGCAGCAGACTTGACTTTGGAGAGAGGAACAGAGCTGAGCCCTGCCTCTGCTGCTCAGCTGTGCAGGCAGAGTAGGAGCAGGCAGGAGGGTGGTGGTGCAGACTTTTGGCTGCCTTAAAGTGACCACATCCTGTTGGGCTGTGGAAACACCAGACTAATGCAGAGATCTGTCTGTCTGAGATGTAGGAGTGCTTGTGGGGATCCAGCACGTAATTTGCAGGCATGTTTGTATTGCTGAAGGAGGAATGGTGATGCAGGCAGAACTCCTGACCTTGCTCCTGTGCGTCCCACTCATGTCCCAAGTCTCTGTAGCATCTAAGTACAGTGGAAATGGATTTATTTCAGTGAGGTTGCTTTCCTTTCCTCTGGTGCAGCTCCCAGATACAGTTTTCCTGTTAATGCAGGGGGAGGCTAACGCTGACTCTGTTGGCAGAGTAATGCTCAGAGCAGCAGCTGGTGGCTTTTCACGAGATGCTTCCCCACCCGTGTCAGAGTGCAGCACCCAGCAGAGTGGGAAGGTTTCCTTGTACAAGCAGGATCCCAGGCACCACGACACCGGGTTGTTCACCCAGGACCATGCAGGGGCAACTGTGGCACAAAAAAGGATCGATAATAAGTCTCTCAAGTCCTAAGTCAGTGCCCAAACCACAACTTGCAGTATTATACCGTGTGAAAGTGGCATGTGTGATCTCAACAAAGGGCAGATCATTTCTGATGATGCTGAAGTTCTGTTGAAGTCACATGCTTAAATCTAAGCATGCCCAAGAGTTTTGCTGAGCCCAAGTAGGTATAAAAATGCTAAGTGTTTTCCTGACACACAGTCTAAATGAGGAAGTGGCTTGTGTGCACACAACTGCCAATATGACGGCAAATGGTGTTCATCCAGTTTCAGATGGAACTGGAGGAACTTTGTTTTTTCTGGGGATAATAAAAAAAAAAAGGCAGAGGCCTGTTAAGAGGCAGCATCCTACAGATCCCTATTGTGAAATTTCAGTATAGGCAACTGCAGAATATTTGGGGCGTTCTGTTCATCCTTGCTGTTAGCCAGAAATTGCTTAAGTGCTGAAGTTCAAGGTTTCATATTCTGTTGTGCTTTTAAAAGTATGTAAAGGGGTTGTGTGTCTGTATCTCATAGAAGAGCTCAGCCAGATGCCTGATCCTAAAAGGACTCTGTGCATAGGTCAGTAAGAAGCAAATGGAGCAGACATCCTTAGAGGGTTTCTTGCTACTTCTCTGTCAGAGGCCCAGTGCAGCTCTAAGGCTTTTTCCTTCCTTTAATCCAAGATGCCAATATCTGGCAAACTCAAGCCTATAGTCATTAAGGCTGTTGCACCCCTCTTTGCTGATACTTGTTAATGTCTCTGGAAAGTCAACATAATGCTACAGGTATGACCATTACTTGAAAAATTAGCTCTGGACACTAATACCTTTGTGCCTGTTCTTCCTTCAAAAGACAGTCGAGCATACTGCGTTGTTTCACATGAAAAAGGGCCATGAAATTACACGTATATACTAACTGGGGCTAAGCTGTTGAGTAAAATAGCTCAGAACTGAGACTCGATTCAGAGGCCTGTAACATAGTTGTGTACTATTTTGTGAACAGGAGAGGAGGACGTTGTACTTGAGGAGAATTCTTGGACTCCTTTACTGTGATTGTGCTGACCGTAGCACTGTGACTAATCTTGGCAGCTCGCGTGAAGGACGCTTTAAATGGATAGTGTAAGTATGATTGTAAGGACATCTCTAAACAGAGCATTTCCATCCCTATGGGATGTGAACACTGCCTGTTGTCCTGTATGCCCCAGGGGGACCTTTCCAAGGTGCTGCATTGTAGATGGTTGGTTCTCCCAGACACCATCCTGTGGCTTCTGGGAAAGAAGCTGTCACAAGATTGTGGTGTTTGGGAACAGAAAACTTCAGAAAAATGTTTCAACACTAGTTTGCATCTAGCCCAGTTATTTAGTTCCAAGGAAATGGGTTCCTACTGCCTCAGCAGATTTCCATTCTGACAGTATACTTTATCTCCCTGGCAGGAGATTGTCAGGGGTCCTAAAGAATATGCAGTGGTTTGTAGGAGATTCTTAGATCAGAAAGTGAGGGGAACACAGAGGAAATCTGAAAACTTGCTTTCCTTATGTATCCACCAAGTTTAACTGCAAGGAGAATGCTGTGGAGAATGCAGAGTCCTTGGAAGCAGCCCTTTACAATAGAAAATCACAGACCTTTCCTTATAATGCTGAAAATTTCTTCCATTCTTCCTCTTCCTTTTATCACTTGCTCCCAGTTGGAAGCTAAATTCTGCTGACTTCTGACCTCCGTGGGGTGAGCATGTGTTTTGAGAGAGCCTGGGAGCAGACTGTCCAAGCAGGATTTCTGGATTGGATCAGTGGGACACAGAAAGACTGCAGTGCACAGCAGCACGGGGGCTGCCCACTGCCCTTCTCAGCACATGGTTTGACACAGAGCAAATCCCATGCCAGTGTAATGCTGCTACATGTTCTGATGTGAAGACAACCATAAGAGGTGAAAATATTAAAAACTACCTGAGTTCTTAGATTCTCAACAGATACTGGATCCTCTCTTGATGCTTTTTTGTGTTTTATTTAAAAGACTGAATGATACTGACACTTTTTTTCCATTAAGACCCCTTTAAACTAGATGGAGTCTAAATGTGTTGTAACCTCTATGTGATTTTTAATCCCTGTTTCTAATGATGCCTCAGAAGCCTTAGACCAGCATCTGTTTCCTTCTTGGATTGGTTTTCTTCAATAGAGGACACTTCCCTTTTTTTTTTTTAACTAGTCACCTCATTCTGTAATCAAGGGTTGAAATGTCATAAATTGCAGTCGTAGTGGATGTGTTGCAGGGAGCTTGCTACTGCAGAATCTGACTTGTGCGGAAATAGTTGACCTCCTTGGGCAAAACAGAGAGGATGGAAAGAGGGAATCTTCAGTCCTTTTCAGTTACATGTCCTCGGAAAACCATTAGCACCCTCATTACCTTCAGTGTGTTTGTAACTCCTGTTGCTGTGCATTGTGCCAATGATTTAAATCACATGCTTCAGGGATTCACCTCATCAACTCTGAGGGGTAAGAAAGAATTTATCCCTTCATGCTGCATTTTTTTTTTCTTTTTTCCTCCCTTACATGCATGGATGTGTAGTCTTGCTTTGGTGCTCAGGTCCCAGTGACAGCCAGACCTGAGGATGGAATTGAAGTTTCCCTCAGGTCAGCTTGACAGGATGATGCTCATTTTCCTCTGCAGCACATGGCAGGGAGGGTGGGGATTGTTTGCTTGCTTGTTTAAAAAGAAGCACACTTCATCTGCTGTGCTAGTCCTTGTAAAGTGAAATAATATATTAAGTATGAAAAGACTTGGAGTTGGGAGGAGTTCTTGCAAGGCAGCTGTTAAACACGTATAATCTAAACAGGTAAAAAAAAAAAAAAAGACAAACCAAGAAACAACGCCTAAAAGGACTCTTGACAGTTGTGCCTGTTTGAGGGGTTTTGAGAAACGGTTCCTCTGTGTGGGAAAATATGAACGGCAAAGGCCTTAGCCTCCCCGTTTTCCAGGGGTGGGGGAGAGCACCTTGGCTGCTTCCCTCAGGCGGGGACCAAAGAGGGCCTGCAGCCCTCGGCCTCAGGAAAACGAAGCCAAGTGCCTCCCCCGGGTGTCCTGCCCCGCCGGGCAGATTGCCCTGCAGCGGGGATGGGGGTATGGCTGCCTCCCTTGGAGGAAGCCGACGGGACCGAGGGCGCTGGGGTTCCGGTTCTTCCCGACAGTAGCCGAGGCGGGCACGCGGCAGGTGCCCCCGGGGACCCCTGGCTGCCGCCCGG
>VWZY01013657.1:0-96287 GCA_013399075.1 Chloroceryle aenea | reverse complement strand
CCGTGCCCCGCTGCTGAGCGGCTGTAGCCCCGCGGTCTTCGGTGAGATCCTGACATCTCCCGTCGGCGGGGCGGGATCTTGGCTCGTTTCGACAGGCCTCTTGGGCTGTGCTTACCCTTCCTTGGGGTTTCTCTGTCACTTGACTGCCGTTCCCCACGTACACGGTGTTTTTCCCGTTGTCTTTTTCACTTAGGAAGTGCCTGTTCGCTTTGGCTGTCGTGGCTTTTCGGAGGCTACTAGGAAAAAACACAGGTTGAAACCCTTAGGTGGTGTTAAATTTAGTAGTGGGTAGACAGCTGTAATCAGTATTAAAATGTTTCTTATCGTTGTTAGTTAAAAACGTTTAAAAATATTTAGTGTATTGATGTTGTGGCTGCCACATCCTGCTTTATCCACATACTTTACCAACTGTTACACACTTTGCGTGCTTTAATCTGCTATTTTTAATGTAATGGGGTCTGCCTGTGATCTGCAGCGTGGGTGTCCTGCAAGCCTCAGACCTTCCTGTGTGTTCAGAAGGACTTGTCTGCAGACAGCCCCTCTGCAAATACCCGTTACTTAGAGATCGCAAGCTTCCCTTGCAGTCTATTTATGCTTTTCGAAGGAAATCTTCCATGTGCACAAAGCTACTACATAGCACGTCAAAAAGAGTTTTGAAAGGAAGGATAAACCTGCTTCTAAAGTAAAAGTGGTGGCATGTGACCAAGCACAGTCTAGAATGCGCTTTCACGTGTGACAGAAGGCAGCACTTAGGGGCTGTCTCCTGACGTGTCCCTCGAACACCCTCATCTTTAGATGTGGTGCTTAAGGCTGGCAAAGATGTTTCACACCATGAGGCTTCACTACCCTGTGGTGCACAAACCCAAGTCTCATGAATAAGGAGATTCAGGGAGGATCGGTGTATTAAAAATCCAAACAGCAAGCGTTAATGTTAAAAATCTGGTACTGTTTCAGTGCTTTTTATATGTTTAATGAAGCCCTTGAATTTACTGACTTGAGAGTTTTTAAACCTTTGCTACAGTCTTGCAGCAAGGATTTTGCTTCAGCAGTAGATTGTCAAAACAGATTGAAGTCAAGTGGATCATGTCGTGATGAAGTCTGTATTGCAACAAAAATCTGACAGGCTCTTAGTATTCTCCCTTCTCTTCTGAGGACGCACTGAACTGAGGTGTGAGATTCCTTAGAGCTGCTGTTATGCCCCTGCAGTGCACCTGCTTTTTAGGGGATGTTCAAAATATTGGTGGATGCTAACGGTGATTATTGGTCAGGCTGTGGCCTGGGACAGGGTATGATAGTTTTTCATTGTGAGAAGGTATTTTTTGTCATTTAAAAAGGGATATGCCTATACTTACCCTGCTGGCTATGTTTTTGGTTTGGTTTTTTTTACAGTTTCTTCACCAGATCTTTTTCTTTCATTTTTTTGATTCTGGAGGAGGGGGAGAATATGTTCAAAGCTGGCTATGGTGCTTCCTCTTGAAGTGAGTGCAGCAGTTTACATGTGCCTGTTGCTGTGTATTCGGCGCTGCTGTTGGCAGAGCTTTTCCAGCACGCAGCCCCAGCAGTTGTAACCAAGGCACGGGGGCTGTGCAGCCTGCAGCTCTGTGTTCTTCAGGCCAGCGGGTACTTTTCATCTCTGTCGGGTTTGAAGAGTACTGTCCCCAGGTTGGCCTACCTCTAACTGAAAGAGACACAGTGGCAGTGGCCCCACATGTTTATGTACAGACCCATGCAAAACAGAGGTCAATCTGGGGCAAAGAATTATGTGCCTGGGAAGATCTGCATTCCCGTAACAACTCTTGCCCGTGCTCAGACTTGCTGAGGCTGCCGGAGCAGGCTCCTGTGTTTCTTTCTGCTCTTGAGGATGAAGGTAATTGTGGCAATGATAACTTGCAGCAATTCAGGAAACCATTTTCTTAAACATCCGAGGCCAGAGCCATCCATGTGCTTGCAGCCTCCTGCAGTGACAATTGCCCTGCGTAGGACACCCTGTAGCATGTGTACGTGCAGTGGTCACAGCCTGGGCTGCTGTGAGCATGGGCTGGTTTTTGTACACTGCGTGTGAAGTCTGGTTCAGTTCTTAGTTGTGATGCTTAGGGGAGCCTGACTCTGAAACGGAGAGCTGTCTCCTCTGCCTGTCACTGGAATTTCTGTAGTGTATGCTTTCCTCTGCATCCCTGACTTGCTCAGTGAGGAAAGCTTTGTGGAGAGAGCCCCCACCACGAGAGTTTAAACATGTGTTTCTCTATGTAGCCTGTTTCTTCCTCGCCTCCATTCTTGGTTTCTCTTACCAGACACATCCAACAGCACATGGAGCACTCGGACAGATGAGAAATGAATCACACCATTTCTCATACAGGTTTTGAAGACAGACAGATGTTCATTATTGTTTCTTTTTTGATAGAGATGAAAGGTGCTCAGGTGTTGCTATGCTTAATCCTTCCAAGAGATCATCACTTCTTGGCTGCATTCACTCCTTCAGCAGCAGAACTTAGTTCGAGACTTTAGCATTAGTGTAGGTTACTTGAATTTGCTTCCAGTGATGGTAATTGCTAGGTCATCAGTTGGGCCACAAGAAACCCTTACATTGTTTAACCACCAGAACTGTATTCTATCATCAGTTGTTTCTGCATAAATTTCTTCCAGGCCTTCCTTCCTTCAGTAAACCCACACTAGCCATTTTTGAACGACTAAATGTTAAGCTGAAAGCAACCTAAGGTAATTCATAAAACTTGTATTAAATGCCAGGGATTGTAATCTTTGTCGGTAGTGGCGTGTCTGTGCAGTTGTAAATGTGATGACAGAGACCAGGCAGGTGGCTTTAGGGACTGCAAAAAATATTTATTTTCCAATCTGAAGTTTTACTGCTGTCTTGCTCCCCATTCAGTTTATTGGTTGTACCTTTTCCATTGGATAAGTGTTAGTATTTTATATTATGTGAGAGTGCAGTTGTATAATGATAAAAACCTTTGCATTTAAGCCAGAGTTCAGAAGGAGCAGAAGACAAGTGCTTCAACAAGTGGATGGCCAGAGGCTTTCAGGTGTGAGCTGCACTGATAGCTTGAGCCTTGTTCTGCATGTCAGACAGGGCATGAAACCCTTGCTGTGCCCCTGGGGTGATGTCTGAGGAAATCTGATTGTTGCAGCTTCTCATTCCTTTCTGTGTGTTTGAGTTGCCTTTCCCTCTTCGGGAGTCTGCTTTCACCTTCGCCAAAGCTCTCTCAGAGTGAAAGCATCAGTTGGGTTTTGACTTCTGTGGCTGCTTTTTGAGCAGTAGTTTTTGCCTGGACCCATCTCTCCTGTCCTCTGAGTAGTGCAGGGTGCTTCCTGGCACTGCTCTCCCTGTCGTTTTTCTACGGCTTACTCTTCATGCCTGCACTGAGTAACCTGGTTTCTTAAGAACTGCTTGTTTGCTCCTTGCATTGCAAATTTTTTCAAGAGAAAGCCTGTTAGTCAAAGTTCTGCTGAATGCACTTGGAATGTTCAGGGTTTCTACTGATGGTACTGGGCAGCAAACACAGGCAATTGCTCCTGTCAGTGCTCTGTTGAGGGGGTAAAATATCTTAAAATATTTTCCAGTGTAAAGTTCTATGACTTAGCTTTGGGAAGATAATTTTGGAACAACCTATGTTTCTGTAGTGTCTGCATCTTATTTCCAGGCTTGTCACGCCAGCTGAGGCCCTCCTTGCAGGACTGCCAGCTGTGCCCACAGGCCAGCAGGTTGTCTCTGTAGCTGACTCCATTCTCATTGTTCCATTAAAGGCAAGGAAGTGGCTCTGTGCCTGGCTGGGTTTTGACTGGGATGCCAGCTCTGTGCCTGCACGTACCTGATTGCCTTCCTCGGCGGAGGCAGGGATGGTTGGAGGGGCTTGGGCATGGGGCATCCTGCTTGTTGTTTGTCAGAGGGTGGTGCAAGCTCTCCTGTGCTGAGTTGCTGATTATAGTGATGCATTTCTACAAGGGAAATGTATCATTCTGTCTTTAAAAGGCACTGAGAAGGTTTTCTATAAACAAAAATAAAATGGGAAGTTAGGTAGAGCTGAAGGCCATGTAGCTACTTTAGAGATGTCACGCTTAGTGGTTTTGTTCCTGCCCGGCCAAACTGGAGGGGAAGCTTGCTGTAAATCTGAGACATACACGGGCTCTGTAGCCTTAAGCCAGTGAACCTGGGGGTCAAAACTGACCATGACTTCAGTGTGACCGTCTGGGGCCCTGTACGAACAAAACAAGACGATTATTTTTAGGCTGCCCTCACAAGCATGCATATGCATGCATAAGGGTAATGAAGCTGGGATAAATGGTTAGGGTGTGCACTCCGACTGCTATTAGCTGCAAAACCTCATCCTGTCTCCTGGTATTTGGCCTGTTGTCCTTGATTGCTGAGGGTAATGCAGTGTCACTAGAACTGAAAGAACCATTTTTCTCCCTTTCCCAAATGTTTTCCTGTGTCTGACAGTTCTTCACTGACCATCAGGATCCTTTTTATTATGGTCACATGGAAACAGCATTAAACATATGTTTAAATAATTTTAAACAGATGTCAAAGATCATAAAAATTGGCCGAGCAAAGGCTGGACTCGAGTTTGAATACACATAAAACCAAAATGAATGCAACAGTAACAAATAATCTCCTAAAAAAACAAATTAAATTTACAAATGGTGGTGTGTCTCTAACTTATTTCAGAATCATTCAGTTGACAAGACTGTCTTCCTGTATATTCTTTCCCTCTGATAATTAAATGCATCTGAGAAGATGCTTCTGAATCTGCTGTATAAAATAGGAGTAATGAACTTGTGTCCCTTGGCCACAGCCAGCCTGTGGGCTAATTTTTCATGGCATGAGGTCCATAATTCCTCTCCTCATATTATTGCTAGATTATACTAAGGTGTATATTAATTTTCAGGCTGCTAAGTGTTTTTGAAAGGGGTCACAGCAAGGAGGAGAGAACCTATTTTAGTACAAAATACTCAGGTAGCCACAAAACAAAGGTAACTGGGGAACGCGGGAGGAGGAATTTGCCCACAAGTGTTTATCTTATTTTTTGTGAAATAAAAATGTGATCTAACTAAAATAGCTCCACTGCAGCTGCCATTGGTTTTCAGTGCTGTGATGTTTCCAGGCATGCCATACGTACTGCGAGACATGGCTCTGTGTGTTTTAAATAAAAACTTCAGGAAAAAAATGGGATGTAACAACATTCCTGCCTTTGTTCAGACCTGTAGGAATGATGGACTCTGCCACCTTGTATAGGTGGCACCTGAGCTCCAACACATAGAATCATTTAGATTGGAAAAGAGCTTTAAGATCATTGAGTCCAACTGTAAACGTGATGCTGCCAAGTCCACCACTAAACCATGTCCCTACATGTCTTTTAAATCCCTCCAGGGATGGTCCTGTTCAGAGGAGGCAGGGTGGGGGAGGAAGCTTTGAGTTGCCAAAGAGAGAGCAAGATACAAGCTTGAGAATGAAGCTGCTTGCCACGTTGTGGTTTTTTTTTGGTCATAGCCTCTGCAGTAAGTATCAGTTTCTGATAGTTTTGTAGCTTGTTTCGAGGTAAACAAGAAGCAATTATGAGAACTCCCGACAGTGAGGTCGCATGCTCAAGTCTGTCACAGGTATTCCTTTAGCAGAGGAATCCTCCCGAAGCTTGCTGTTTGGTAATGCTGGAGGGTTTTGCAGTGGCTGCTCTGTGATGCTGGGGCTGTGTACCTGTCACGTTAGGGTTAGGTTGGCAGTTTTGCTGAACTGCAGATGGCATCCAGCGAAACTTGCCTTCCTGTGTGCGCTTGAGGTGTGGGTTTTTATCCCTGCATGAGAAGTGCCTCATGACCTCTTCCTGTTCATATCTTAAATGAAGATGTGGTTGTCATGACTACATTTAGTAGAGAAATAAATGTTCCTCCCAGCTTGGCTGCTTGTGTAACGGCTCAGTTCATGCAAGGTGGTGTTTTTATCTAGATCCGTGCTTGAGGGTGGGCAGATGATTTCTGTGACCCAGGACTAAAAGTACCCAGGCTGGAGCTAGCTGGTCCCTGCCGCTCTCCGTCATGAGCTGCTCGCAGGGGTGAACCTCTGAAAGCCAGCACAGAAAACTTCAAAGGGTTGTTTGTAGAGGTCTGGGTGTGGCGGGTCCTGGTGGTTGATCGCTGGAGAGGCAGAGACTCTGGGGTGCAGTATTGATGGGACGGGTTTCCCCGTGCTGGCCCAGTGTTCTGCGGTGTCTTCACCCAGAGGGGCCCGGCTCCTCTTCCTAAAGCTGTCCTGCCATCAGCAGATCCCTGTGTGCTTGAGAAATGGGCAGCTTACTCTTCAGGAGCTACCGTTTCAGGCTGTCTGTAGTCGTGGGCAATATTTGTAGAAAATAATTAGTGCTTCAGCAGATAATATTGTTAGGCTTCTGCTTAATATCTGTTGTCTAGATTCCCCCCTCCCNCCCCCCAGTGGTACTAATACAGGTTCTAGCATCATCAGACACCTACAGGAGCCAGATAATGTAGGTGTAAGCCTATTAGGCAAATGTTCCAAAGTATATTCTGATAACATTGACCATTTCTTCTGTGTGTGGTGGTTTGTTTTGTTTTTTTATTCCTACTTTTCTTCTTAAATGCCCAGCTTGACAGACTGCTGCCTGTCTATGTTGTAGAACATACAGGAAAGCTAAACTTGCTGGCAGAATACCTCTCTATTTTAGCCATTTAATTTGAATGCTTATTAGCTGAAAAACATTGCTTTTTCAGCTGTGTTCATTTTAAAATTACAATCCCCCCACCCTGAACTACTTATCTGACATTTGTCACTTCTTTTGTGGGCTGGAAAGTTCCCTCAACTGCTGTCTGTGGCTTCAGCTTTGTTTTATTTGCCTCACTAGAAACATGTAGCAGCATGCTGCTGGAGCCCTTCAGCCTGGCCATGGGTGGGAATCAAAGCATTACAAAATCACATTTAAAGTGGGGAAATTATTTTGCAGTTTTATCCAAGGGTTTGAGGTCATTATTGAAGTTTGCAAGGAGTTGGTCAACAAATTACAGCATTTAGTTGTGGCTAGGTAATTGTGACATTCTAAAAAGGTCGGTGATTTTTGATGAGGGACATTTGCATGTGTTTTGCTCTTAGGAGAAGAAAAAGTCTTTCCTGGCTGCAGATGTACAACCAAAAGTGGAGGCTGTTTAATATGTTTCATGCACTGCTCAACCTCCTAGCCTAATGTAGGCTTGTCTGCTTGATGTTTGTACTTCGCGTTACGAGCTGGTTTTATGTACTGACGTGCATTTTTTGTGCTGGAATTATTTGTAATGACTCGCTTTCTTATTTTAAAGAGAGGACGTGGGGAGAATGCCCTTGCAAAGCCCCCACTTCCTTCTTGCAGCTGCATCTTTGTGAGGAAGTAAGCAAAACCATAGTGGTTGACTTCTGCACATGGTCTTGTACCTGACAGCACCTATTTACTGAGCTAAGAAAACACTAGTAGCTGGTTTGGTTTTTTTTTTTTTTTCCCCTTATGAAAACCCCTTAGACTATTGAATGATGTATGTGTAGGATTGCTCCAAGGGCCACATGTTGATACCCTTAATGACACAGAAAGTGCAAATAATCACCAGTGCTGGATAATTTGCTGTTTAAGCATTACCATTTCTATTCTGGCATATTTTGTGATCTTCTTATATGACCTTTTTTCCCCTGTTTTGCAGCCTTTTTAATTTTATAGACTTGTTGCTTAATCAAATGTCTTTTGCCCATGCAAAAGCTTTAGCAAAATAGTTGTTTGGTACCTGCTCAGTTGCTTACCCCTAACTGATGTCTCGGTAAATGAAGCACTACCAATAGTGGAGATGAAATTTAATAGTAAAAATGTAAAAATCAAGTCTTGCTATCCACAATAAACTGAGGAGAAGACAGTAGTCACCTCTACCTTTAGAGGCACAAACTTTCACATTCTAAATCCGATCAAATAATTTATGTGAAGTGGAACTAGTGTGAACATTAATAAGCTTTTCTATGCGTTTAATCATTAATAATGTAGGCAATACCATTCAGATGGAGAACATAACCCATTTTATCATAGCATCACTTTAACATGACAGGCTCCGTGCCTTTCCAAGGTGAAAGGGCTGCAGATGGCCTTCTGAAATCTCATCCTTGGATGAAGTTTTGCTTTCAGCTCCAGTGAATCTAGACCAGCTTTGTAGGAATATGGGGAAGCTGCTTTGTATTTACAGTAACACGCTGGTAGCAGTGCCTTCCTTTGTGATGTACTTCTATGTATAAAGTTATTTTTTTTCCATATGTATACTAGACAAAAGTGGACAACACGTCCTTTTCATTAATGTTTTCATTCTCATCTTCCTAGGTGTTTGTTTATTTTTATTTGTTTATAAATGTTATTTCTTTTGTCTTCTCTGTAGTAAAGCAGTGCACAAAGCTGTGCCTGTGCTGTTGAGCCTTGCCAACAGTAGGAGACTGGGTCCACAGGCCACCTGGTTGGGTTGGTGTCTCTGCCTGAGCCAGTCCTCTTGCTGTGTGAGCTAGTGCCAGCAGAGCCTGGGATTTTGAAGCCTGAAGCCTGTGGTATTAGCAGATAAAACACTGATTTGCTCAGTGTAGTCTTTAGTTGTTTAACATGCCAAGGGTAAAAAATGAGAGAACAAAAGCCTGAAATACCCCATATTGTCTTTGTGCTTCCAGCTGCCTTAATGTGCTTGCCAATGTGACACGCAGCATTTATCTCCAATTTAAAATCAAGAGAGGGACTTATTTAGTCATTGACTCAGGAACATTTCCAAAGTACTCTACCAATCAAGTAAATGTGGTGTGCCAGATCTTGCAACCGTTGCCTCAGTTTGAGAGGAATGCACTTAGGTGAGTGATCCTGCTTCATCCTTCTTGGCATGGGATGCCTAGCATGAGGGAAATTTCTTTCTTTTAATGTAAACAAGCTCCGATCCTTTAGGTATATGTGTAATCCTGCTCCTCTGTTAGGAGATGTGGCCCTGCTTCTGGTGGGCTTTTCTGCAGATGGAGCCTGTGGCTTGGATACCCTTGGCTGGAGGCAAATCTGAGATTTCTTTATTTTAAAGAAGCTGCCAGGGTGGCTTTAGAGGAGGGAGGAGGAGGAGGAGGGAGAAGGGCTGCCCTGCAGAGTGAAGGCAGAGAGCACAAGGGATGCTAGGGGGAGGCAGAGGAGGAAACAGGCAATGTGTAGCCAGAGGTGCAGTGCTGCTACCTGATGGCACTGTCTGGAGAAGGTGGTCATTAGCCCAGTTTGTGGTGGGAGAACTGGCATGCAGAGAAACTCTGAGACTGAGGTCAGGCTGAGAGGGGAGCAGGTGACAGAGCAAGATTTACCTCTTTCAGTGGCTGTTTCACAGCAGTGCCCTTCCTCCCTGCAAGTTGTTTTAACACCGTTTCCCGTGTGGGCTGATGAGAATCTAGGATGTTGCAAGATGAGAAATGAACAGAGGCATGTGGTCTCGTAACACAGCGGTAAATTCAATGAACATACAGTTTATTTAGATACTTGCTCTATGAAGTATAAAATCAGCCCTGGTGCTGCTTAAGAGAAAGTGCTCCGTTAGGAAATGGTTTCTAGGTCACCTGGTAGGTAAAGGTTTATTCTGGCTCACTGCAGCAGGTGGGCGGCTGGTTTTGGTCACTAATCCTGTGTCATAGGCTTAGCGTTGTGTTTTGGCAGTGCAGATGGTAAAGGTGAGATCAACCTGTTGTGTATCAGTGCTACTTTTTTAGACTGAATGCCCTCATAATCCAAGGACTGTGTGACTCTTGGCCACAGAGCACACACCTAGAGAGCCTCTCAAATCTGAAAAATTACCCTCAGTGGATCAGATGGTGCCCTTTGGGTACGCTGGCACAAGGTCAGTTTCATAAGTTTGGTTTACTACTAGGTATTTATAGATGTACAATCTAGTTTCTAATTAAAGATGGTTGCTCCTTTTAGAAGCTTTTACTGGTGAATTTGTGCATCACCTCTGCTACCCAGAGGAGTGTTATTTCTTCACTGCAAATGGGAGCAAACGGAACTGAACAGAGTGTCTTCCCCCACAGAGAAGGGTAAGAGTAGCTACACAGCTGGGCAGCCTGTGTCTGCAGGTAGCTCAGAGAGTGAACTGGCTGGACCTGAGTCTGTGGATGCGCCTGCTCTTGGTGGGAGATTGCATGGCCCAGGAGTGTCTGCATGCCCTGGTTTTGCAGGTGCAGTTACCCAGGGTAGCATGTTACAGCAAGCCTTGCTGTTAGCCTCTTCCTACAGGCATAGAACAGCTTTCACACTATTCAGGGACTGCATTTAGGGTCTCCTGGGTAGAGTTTGCATATCTTTAATGGGTTTTTAAGACTGCTTCATGCCCTCCAAAACAGGTATGTGATTTACCAGAGAGCTGGCTGGAAAAGCAGACACAAATGACAGCAAACCATGGAGCAGGCACATGATCTTCAGCACTTCTTGTTCCCGAAGGGTAGTCCGAAGACAACTCCAGACAACTGTCTGAAAACCCTTGTGTGACTGCTTAGAGATGACTCTATGCAGACACGTGGTCTCCAGCCCCCTGAAAGAGGTCTTTAAAGATCTGAATGCTTTCAGACAATTGTCTGGAGAATTCTTTGGTTGATTTTGTTATAAGGACAAAAATTAAAAGGAGATGGACAAGCAGGTGTAATTCAATGCCTTAAGCTTTGCTCCTTTGTCTTCCGACTCCACAAAGCTCTAGCATGGAGCAAGCTTTCATCTGGTGCCTGTTTATCGGTGCCTGTCACCTAGCAAGACAGGGAAGACTCTAACCCACAGAAGTAACAAAATCTCTTTGTGTGTTATCTTGTCCTGTGAGATTATTGAACTGTTCAATCTGCTGGATTGAATCGTGTTGCTGCTTTCTGGGATATTGGAGCATCAAAAGTAAGTGCTGTGTAAATAAATAACTGTGCTTCAGCTAAGTAGATACAATCCCGTGAATAATGTTGCATGGGAGAGAGAGGGATTTTTCCATTCCTGACACTCTTTCTGCTGGTGTATTTTGTTTGCTTTCAAGCAGTAAGCTTCAACATAAAACAATCCAGATTTTTGCCTATTTTTAACAAAGTGTTCAGCTAATGTGTTAATTGATCCTTGAGCTCACATAATAATCTTAAACCATGGTAGATATTTCACCAGTAAGGTAATTCTCTCAACAGAGGGATAAAGAGTTTGCTCAGCCAGAAGAGAGCTTGGTTACTTGGTTATGATTTAAAATATTTCATATTAATTAACAAACAAGTACCAATTAATTTTACATTATGATGCTTAAGGGGTAGACTGCAATGAATGGTATTTAGCTGTGTCTGTTTAGCAATTATGACTTTGTATATAATAAAATACTCAATAAATTCTTGATCTGAGAGAGCACCATTAATCACCACGGAGTTAATTAGCTGTGCTGCTTACACAGGAAGCACCACGCAGAACCGTCTGGATCTCTGCAGTGCTACAGGCTGAAAACATTGTAGTTGTCTGATACCTGGCTCATTCTCACAGGATCTTCCCTTAAAACTGATGCTAAAGAGGGAGCAATGTTTCCACTGTGTGAATGGGCTCCCCACACTGATCCCCCAGGTCAATTCCTTCTGCAGCACTGATGCTCTGGCAGACCTTACCAGTGTCACTGTCTCACAGGCTTTCTGTGACCTTCATGGAGAAACAGGAAGCAAGCCCTTGGGGAAGTACTGGAAATGTAAAAAGCTCCTGCAACAATGATTTTGGTTAATCCTGTAGGTTTCAGGAAACTGGGTCTCGAAGTGATAATTAAGTTAAACTTATCACCTCTCATTTAGACTTTATATGAGATTATTTTTTCTTGCTGTGTTTTTTAAATAGTTTGAAAAGTAGCAGAATAAAGGGGAAAAGGTAAAAAGATTCAGCATGCCTTCAGAGATAAAAGCATTCCATCGCAATACCAGTCACCACTTCCCACTCCAAGTAAATACTGTCATTTTCCTGAACAAGTGATGCTTTGAAGTATGAAATTGGCTTGGCCTTTTGGAGTGACACTGACCATCACTTTGTTGTTTTGTTTTATTGTTGGCTCAGTATGTATATTAATGTGAAGGAATGATTTCTAGCCTGGGATTGTACATTTTTAATCATCTGGCTCACCTTCTTTTTGATGTCCTTTGTCCACTTTCATATCTGCAGGCACTGTAGACTGTGTCATGGAAGGATTCAAAGGTCTGAGCAAAGGGACTGCTTTAAGCTTTGCAACAACAATGTCCAGTAACAGACAGTTTGGAGAGTTTGAGCAGCTCCAGTATGAGAGGAGTGAGAGAAAGTAGCTGTGTCTTATTTTCTTACTGCTGGTATGTACAGCCTCCTGATCTAGGAGACTTCACCTGCTGTGGTTTTATTCTTGAGGTTAATTTAGCTTAGATGTGTGCTACAAANCTCTTCTTTATGCACCCCAGGATACCACTGGCCCTCTTGGCCCAAGGGCACATCACTGTCCCACAAATAACTTAACTGCCAGACGGGATGCCAAAGTCCTTCTCCGTGGAGCTACTTTCCAGCTCCCTAACCTTTACCGGTGCATGCTGTTGTTCCTCCCCAGCTGTAGGACTCTACACTTACCCTGGTTCATTAGGTTTGCCTTTGCCCAGCTCTCCAGTCCGTCCAGATCTCTCTGGATGGCAGCACAGCCTTCTGGTGGATCAGCCACTCCTCCCAGTTTAGTATCACCAGCAAACTTGCTGAGGGCACACTCTGTCCCTTCATCCAGGTCACCGATGAAGGTGTTGAATAAGACTGGACCCAGAACTGAACTCTGGGGAACACTGATAGCTAGATGTTGCAAACTGGACTCTGCACCACTGATCACAACCCCTCTGACCTTTATTATTTAGCCAGTTCTCAACCCATCTCACCATCTGTTCTTGTAACCCACAGTCCCTGAGCTTGCAAGGATGTTATGGGAGACAGTATCAAAAGCCCTGCTGAAGTCAAAGCAGACAACATCCACTGCTCTCCCTGCATCCAGTCATTCAGTCACACCATCATACAAGGCTATCAGAATTAGTCAGACATGACCTCCCTTTAGTAAATCCATGCTGGCTACTCTTGATAATCTTTTCTTCCATGTACTGAGATATGATCTCTAGAATGAGCTGCTCCATCACCTTTCCAGGGATGGAGGTGAGGCTGACTGGTCTGTAATTACCAGGGTCTTCCTTCTTGCCATTTTTGAAGACTGCTCTTCTTTATTTTATTTTATTTTATTTAGTTTTTTAATTTATTTTTTTAGTAAGTGCAGTTAGCTGCTTCTTCCCCCTTTCTGCCATGTGGGCTGTTAGTCTCAATTACAGAGTCCCATTTAGTAAATCATTAATACACGAGCAGCTTTGTACACTGCCAGGAGATATGGTGAGCAAACAGGGCCATAAATAGATGATCAAAAATGTACAGTGTGAATCTTCCTTCTGCCTTGCTGTTGCTGAAAATGTGCTGCCTATTAATGCCTACTCTTATTGGTATAACATTTTTAGGGCTGGGAGACTTCAAAGATTTTGGACTGCTCTTTGCATTTTTATGTAATGATCTCTTACTTTGAGTAGTGAAGGAGATGTTTTACTTGCCTCCTCCATGTACTGATACAAATGGTTTCCACACAGTGACCCTCATTTATAAAGTGAAAGGGAATGCTCCTCACAGTTTAGAATGATAAACTAATGATGAGGGCCTGAGAGTGGGGAAGGGAGGGAGAGAGGAAGAGCTTTTCATTTGAGATCTCAATGCAGAGGAAAGTGATGATTCAGCTAATCTGTCTTCTGCAAATGGGAGCTTTCTGCTGCAGCCACACAAGCTTCTGTCTTTGATACAAAGGGAGGCAATAATTCTTAAATGATGGAAAAACAACTGTTCTGGTGTTTTGTTCTGGTTTTGTTTGGTTTTCTTTTTTATTTTTTTGTGTGTGTGTGTGTATGGTTTTTTGGTTTTGTTTTTATCTCCCCAATCTGGAAAACAGAAGTCAACTGACGTCTCTTCTTATTAACCCCCAAATGTAGCCAGTGGTTGTGGCCTGGCATTCCTACTTTCCCACTTTCCCATCCAGCTACCCCTCTAACCAGCTGCCTTGGCTCTGGCGATTCACTCTGTGCTCTAGCTGCTGTCCAGGCAGCTCACTCAAAAATGCCACTTCACTTAGGTATGTAAGACTTGCTCAAGTTCCAACGTGGGCTGCAGAGGATTATATCCAACGAATGGGCAATGTTGTATTAAACTAATACTAATGACAGCTATTCTGGTTTACTACTCTGGCCGGTGGTCCCACACATGTATGTTTATGGACTACACAGTAGATGTACAGATATGTAAGATATTTTTGGGGATTTCTGAGTTGCCTTAGCCCATGGTTTTCTTCAGAGGTATGTTTGCTATTCCTTTTTTTGAGGAGCCCTTTCTCTCTTGTCCATATGCCAGCATCACTTGTCCTTCCTTATACCTCTCATGTTTTTATAGCCTGATAGAAAATGGTCTGTGCTTTCCCCTGTCCCCAGCTTGTGTCACAGAGGACTCTTAAATGTTGGACTTTACTCCCCCATTTTCTTCCCTTTTGTGTTTTCAGCACAGTTTTTCTTTTCTTTTCTTGCCGCTGCCACAGCATCTGCAGTGCTGTGGAATCGGATGAAAGGTTGCAGTTAAAGTTCCCTTTGCAGCCTTTACAAATCCTTCCCTTGGCTGTGCTGGTAGAAGTCCCATGGATCTCTGCTGGACTTTCATCATCCCCTTCATTCCTAGCTTCAGAAGAACTAGGATCATTTTCTCCTAACACCACCAAGAGACTGGAGCTGGTGGCACAGAATTTCACAGAATATTCATGGCTGGAAAGGACCTCCTAGATCACAGAGTCCAACTGTATCCATAACAAAAAAATCCACCTAAAAANCTCTGGACACCTTCCAGCATCAAACTGTCTGTCACCTAATGAGGGGCCCAAACAGTACAAGCAAGAGTTATTAGTTCTCAGTTGTTTTAGTTTTTGTGTCATTTGTGGCTCATCATTTCATCCATTTCTGAAGGGACATTCCTCCATTCATTTTAGTCTTATAAACAGCCCATATTTTTTTTCTGTTTAAACAAAATGAAATTATTTTATAAATATGTCAAATATAAGCTGAAGATGATGATAAATAATGTTAAAGATCTTTTATGTGGTGTGGAAGGTATGCAAATAATGGATGTGATCAGAAAAGGCTGAAAAATTAAAATATAGCCATGGCAATGTGAAATATTATGCAGATTAATTTTTGGTCTGTGAAGAACGGGGAAGATAGAAGACTGGAGACAGGCCATTTTGAGGAGAGGGAAGTGAAAAGCCAGGGTGTTAGTGAATGTAAAGCCAACGTTGTGACGTATACAAAGGAAATTGCTGGATTTGCAGATTTATAGGTGTTTAGAGGTTGTTCAGGTAATTAAAAAAAGGAAGCACAAAAAAGCATGGAAACAGATGCTCATCCAGGGCCAGCATCTTTACTTTTCTCTTGCAAGGATTTGGAGAGATGGAAAAACTGGTATTATTTCAGATTTTGAAACTACAATACCATTTGTTTTAATGGGTTCACATTTTGAAAGCTGAAAATACGGTGTGCTGCATCCTAGTCCCCCAAATTTCAGCAGTGTTTGAACCTGCCTGCATTTTGTGGCATCCAACCTTTCTGATAGTATAGTAGAATCATAGAAAAGTGATGCTGAAGAGCCATAAAATGTTCCCAGAAGTTTCTGGGACCGCAGAGGTCAGGATTTCTGCTCCGTTCAGTGAAATGGGACTCTGGGCACACTTTTTGACACTGCGTTCACACCCCCAGCAGAAGGAACCCCTAAAGCCCTGGACTGTTGCTAACTGCTCTCGCCACAGCGGGACGAATAAGGAACAGTGAGTGCTAAGCTTGTACCTTCTCTGAGCGTGATGAGACAGGCTGAGACCTGGGCAGTTTTCAGCTGTTTCTAAAGTGGGATGCTGGTAAAAGAACCCCCTGTTTCTTCACCACTTGCTTTCCATGACTGTTTTCTTTGCAGAGCCTCAGAATGTTGTGCTCCACTTTCTGCCAGCGATGCAGCTTTCTGATCAGGTTTTTGCCAAAGCTGCCACAGACTTGGTCAGCGATACGGGAAGAAAGGCGCTTTGGGCATGAATAGAAATGACAGGATTTTGTTGCCATGGCAAGCAATTCCAGTTTCAGCATGCAAAGGAGGGGAAAAATATGCCATTGTCTAGTTTAATGAAAGCTGTAACTGAGGGAAAATAAATGTACTCTAAATTATCCTTTTAAATATGTAAGGAATTTAACAGTGTCTGAATCTACCCAGCATTATAAGGTAGCAGTGGCTTGTGGATACTGACTCTTCTATTCAGAAGCATTTTTAATCCTTAAATGGTGTACTGTAGTTGCTTTCTTGCATGCCAGTACAAATATTTACAGCACATTGCAAGATAGATGAATGAATGGAAAGGAGAGAGATAAAGTGATGTTTTCTAATCAGAAGTGCTCTTTTTAATAGGCCCAGAAGAGCTGTCTGTTCAGGGCATGTTGGTTGTGCTGGTGTAGCTGAAGGATGAATGGAAGGAAGTTTTAATGGTAGGAGGGTGACGTGGGTCTGTTAGTATCAGAACTCTTGCTTGAAAAAGGCTGTTTTGCTTAATGATTTGCCAGATGCAGAAGTTAACATCTTATAATATTTATTAAATATTTGGAGTTTTGAGTACTTTATTCTACTGGCTACAGCTGGACAAACCAGAATTGCTGCTGCTTGTATGGATTTTAAAAGTTTGATATATTTGACTTCTTTTTACCTTTATTATAAATACCAGCTGAAAGGAATAGTGATTAAGAGAGTTGAGAGCAGATATGTATACACAGCACATCTGAGAGTGCATTTAACTGTTTCTCATGACTGCAGAACATAGGCTGTAGTTGCCTTCAAGCTGAAATGTGTTAAATCAAATCTTGAAAACAAGTTAGATGAGGAGAGTAAGAGTAAGGAGCGTGATTTCCGTGTGCCTTAAATACCTGGGACAGTTGTGGTGGTGGTTTTTTTGCTGTTTGTGTGTGTGTGTGTGATTTGTGAAGCCCTTATGATAAGACGAAGGCTCTCTGTCACTGGTGTCAGTTCTTTCTCTGAAGTTCATTCTCTCAAACCACATTGTAAACCTTACTTTAACTGGAGTGGGTTGGCTGGGTCTCGCAGCTATGCTGAATGCATTCTTGAAAGCATTTGATCTTGTTGGTTTCTTTCCCGTTCTAGGCAGTTCCTAATGAATCCACTGCAGGTGCTTGTTCCAAACAGGCAGATCCCTGGGGGACACCAGAGTAGACAATGGGAGTGATGCACTGCTGTGTTTCTCCTGGGAAGGAGCAATACGGGCAGCATGCTTATAGCATTTCCTCCTGCAAATGTTAAGTATTGTCTTCTAAGTGACTGTGCTGCCCCAGCATGGAGACTTCAGCATTCCTCGGCCTCCTCCCATCGAATGTAGAGGAAACATCCCATCTGGTTTTGTAAAGGTCTGCACATAACCAACTACACTTCCCTAATGTTCAGAGAAGTGCTGGCCCCACTGCAGGCTTACATTAAACCAATGACACCTGCATTTGTAGCTCTGGTACTGGATAGCTTAGGTGAACCTGGTGTTCAGAAAAGAATAATGCTGTTTTTTCCCTTTTTTATCGTACTCCAGAGCTTGTGAAAGTCCATATACACCGCTCAGAGCTATTGTCTTTCTCTTGCCAAAGCTCGCATCTTTCATAAAAACTTAACGCCTTCTTCCCCACCTCATCCTGGCTCCAAACGGTTTTTAGAGTCATCCTGTTGATCCCCTGTGACATTTCTCTCCTTGTTATCAGAAGAGCTGAGACCCTCTGGCTGTCTCTGCTTTTCCCTTCCTGAACTTTGTCTTGCTTCCTTTTAAGCCACCCAGAGTCTGTCTCTGAAATTGTCTTAAAATTAATTTCATCTGTTCACTCGCTTTGAATTTTCTCCCGCTTTATTCTTGTCTCCTGAATTAATTTTATTCCATGTGTTCTGGCAGCTGTGATTTTGCTTGACTTACGCTCTCACCAACATCACTGCCTTGTAGGGTTTCTGTAGAGAGAGGAGGCCTCTGCAGATGGCCTGTGAGCAAGCTGCTGTGACCACCAGGATTGGCTCAACATGTGTCCTTAAAAGCGGTACTGGGCTGGGAAGCCTGGTGAGGCAAACCCCAGGTATTTGTTGTTAACTGAAGAATGCTTTGTGTGGCTGTGCACACACACGCAGGCAATGATTTTACACCAGAGTACCTTGTGAATATTGAACCTCCCAGAGAGTTTTCCCTGTTCCCTAGCTGAAACTATTTCAGTCAAAAATTCCTTTGAAAGTCATTCTATATCATATGGCTGTAAGATGCAGTCTCATATTTTGTTTTCTGTCTGGTTTTGAACTATTTAGTGCTAAAATATGTGCATGAAGCACTCTGTCATGGTATTAGAAGGCATTTACTTTTGCAGCTGCAGTTGGATTTCTAAAAAAAACTGACTTTTTTTATAAAAAAAAAAATTCTTCTGCTTTGTGGCTCCATGTAGCTTCATGCTTAAAGCAGCAATAACCATACCCTGTCTTTAAAGGGTAAGAATTGTGATTGAATGCTCAGGAATATGTTCAATATGCATATATAAATAAAAATTTAAATCCCTGAATACTCTAATAAGAAAATTTGGACTAAACCAGCAATAGGCCTGTGGGTGATATTATGTCATAGCAGGATTTTCTGTTAACATTACATAAAAAGAGTTGAATTCTCTCAAACTGACTGCTCAAAACTAGTTGGAGGCTCTGATTGCTAGGAGCCAGGGCAGTGGCCATCAGTTCTTTCTGCTGGCCCAAGCACTGGCTGCCAAAAGAGCTCCAGAAACTGAGTGATGCTCCAGCATAGCCAAGGAAGTGAAGTTTCTTTTACCAAAATAAGAGAAGTGTGCTGTAACCTGGCCCTGCAAAGTCATACTTAAACCAAAACACAACAATGAAAAAAGAACACCACCCAAAAAACCCAGTCTCAAGATGCTTCTTTTTGAAGGCTTACTAGAGTGAAGATGTGGTGGCACACCACAGTGCTCCACCCGGTAACCTGCTGATTTCTCTTTGCTGTGCTTAGGCTGCTTTTGCAAGATGCCTTACAGCCACCTAATTTCACCTGGCATGATCTGATTTATTTCTGATGCATTTTTTCCCCCTCTCTTTTAAATCACAGCTATTTTTCCCCCGAAAACTGTGGAAAGGGTGACAGTATTTTAGTTTCCACAGGATGTCTTGCAACCTTTGAGCAACTGTATCTAAAGCATAAGCTTAATGGTAAAGTTAAGAGCCAGCAAAGAAACACACCAGGATGCAACTTGCAGAGCAACATGGACCCCTGTCTGCCAGCCCCTCTCCCCAGGCTGTGCACACCTGAGCTACTTAGGAGCACCTTGGTCTCAATTACTCCACTGAATAATTCATGCCTGAACATCAGCCGTTCTGACACCGGCCTGGGATTGCTGAGACGAAGCCAAGCTAGCACGCTAGCGGAGGAGGCAGAGGTTCCTTTATTTGGAGGAACAAATGATGGGGAGTACTGGTCTTCTGAAAGGCACTACTGCCTGCGTCACCTCTCAAGGTGGAGGTGGTATGGCAGGACAGAGGAGTTGTTTGGAAGGTTGTTCGTGGCTTGTGGGGCCATCTGTTTTACAGACCTCATCCAAATCCCCTGCATGTGCGTTGTTGCTGCACAGTATGTGTGTGTGCAGGTTCAGGCTAGCAGGTGAAATGCAGTTATCTTCTGCTGGCAGAGCCAGCAGCCCCATAGCACTGCACTTTCTGCAACACCCTACCCCCAGCTTTTGGAGTTTACATTTGCAGTCTGTAACAATAATGGTAAATACTATTGCTGCTCAGGAACTACCTGTTAGATGTTCAGTCATAAAAGCTTGGCTCCACTGAAGGTTATGGGCGCGTTGCCATTATCTTGAGTGGGATTAGTGTTTCCCCCTTGGATGTTGGCTTCTGGCACTGGGAGTGCTCGAGAGACAGTCATGTTTGCATTTCTCCTGTGTCCGTTGGCATGAGCTCCTGCAGGCTGGAGTTGCAGAGTTTGTGGAGCACCTGCTGGAGCTGGTGTGCCTTTTGGGATAGGCATCAGTCAATCTTTTGCTTGATGGGTAATACTAAAAACAGATACAGAAACGACTTGGGTAGAAAGTAGTATTGTAGTGGCACATGAAACATCAGTCTGCTTTTCTGCTGGCTCCTTATGGTGTGTGCTTCTCAATTGCAGTGGTCATACTCAGCCTCCACCTGTAAGTGGGCACATTGTGACACGTGTGAGGTGTCTGTTCAAGCCCCTGTCCTGGCTGCAGCACTGGCTCAGGCCAGGGGCCATCCTGAGCCGTGGCCTCACCATGGCAGACCCTCAGGAAATTCCCACTCCTCAGGTACAGCCTTTTGTGTTCCCCTGGGCTTACATACCTTGGGAAAGGTGTCTCCTTCCCAAGCCCCAGGCACTTTCCTGCCTGTGCACCATGTATTTCCACAGTGGTGCCACTATAATCAGGGTGTTCTCCATCTCTGTGCCAAAAATCTTCTGCTGGGCCATTGCGCCAGCTTTTTCCCTTGCCAGAAGGAGAAAATAAAGTCTGAACAGTCTTTCACTAGTGGTTGAGTGTCTTTCTTGTGGCTGCTGAAGCAGCCTGCAGCTGGAGTGGTTTTTGTATGTTGCTGGAAGGAATGGAATTGAATGGAAAATCATGCAGGAGGCATGAGCTCAGGAATTCTGGTATCTCTTGCTTTAAAGTGCTTAACTTTGCTGCATTCATCATCCTCTTGGGTACTCGATGCATTGGGTGATGGGCACCATGGATGACATGAGGAAAGGCTGTCATTTTGGTAATGTTATGTGCATGAAATACACTTCATTTTGGTCTAATCTTTTGTGGGGATGGCGGTTCTGTTAGTTTCTGAAAAAATACTTTAGATTTTCCTGATACACCATTACTAATTCTATTTTAAGCTCTTCAGTGGTGATTTCAGCTGTTGCAGAGTTACCTTTTTGGACTGGACCATGTATATAATCATTATCTCCCTTTAAAATCCCTGTGAATAGTTTTATTCTGGTACTGGTATATTTGACAGTCCACACAAACAAATGCCAGTCATTTCTGAAGTTAAATATGTCAAGACTGGAACTGATATATACTGTCCTTTCCCTTCTGTACACCTGTCTAAAAGGTCAGGCACGATCCTTTTTATATATGATAATAAGCTTTTGTTTAATTTGTTGTTAATGACTAAGCTGAGGGATCTCTTTTCCTCCCCGTGAGGCTTCTACCTTCAAGAATATGCTGCAGTTATTTGAGGATGAAATTATTTATGTCTGAACATAATAAGAAAAGGGGAGAACATGATATAACTGCAAAGTAGTTATTTGTTAACCAAATTATTTTAGACACAAGAGTACTTTACTGCATTTTTAATTAATAAAAATACATTTTCTGCATGTCTTGTTCATAATATTAAAACTGCAATGAATCTCTAAACAGAATGAATCTCTAGCTTAAATGAATCTCTGCTGTCTTCAATTACATGTAAACTATAGATCAGTTTGCTGCACTTAAGGGCAACAACAAGCTGTAATTGCAGTATTCTGCATTGTGACAGACATTTTTATATGTGTAGCTTTTTTTGCACCATCATTTCTGGTTTCCAGGGATCTGTGGTCTGTGATCTATGTGCCTGTTCGTGGTGTATTAGCATTACTTTATTTTCTGTGACAAACTTTGGTAATGCAGTAGTCTGGAGTTTCTGGTTGCCTTTGTTCTTCTGGAAATGACCTTAGTTGTGCATTAACTTGACAAGCTGCATGACATTCTGGCCTAGTTGCCTAGACAGACAAATGAACTCGCTTGATGAAGTGACAGCTGCCTGTTTTTCTGGGTGGACAGGTACTAACTAATTCAGCCTGGGTAGATTGAGAGAAGAGGGAGTAAGATTACAGTGTGAAGAAACAGACTGAATCACAAAATCTACCAGCCTAATGATTTCCTTTTGGTATAGGCTTTACAATATTATAATGTGGATGCACGTTGTTCGTGTTGGGGTATTTGTTGAAAGAGAGTCCCCTGGGGTCAGTAGAAAGAAGGGAAGACTAAATGGATAAACCTTCACAACCCAGCATGGCAGAGGTGAGATTAAAGAAGATTTTTGGAATATCCCAAAGCTTTTGGTGTTTGGATCAGTAGTGGCTTAGGCCCATCTTCTACAGCTCATCACTTGCCTGGAGCTGCAATTCTGCTGGAAAATTCTTGGGGCATTTAGAAAAATGAAACTATTTGGTTTCTTTAAGCTGGAGGACCCACCTCTTCTGCATACTTGATAAAAACATAAATGGCTTTTAAAATAAAGGTAGAATTGCTTTTTAAAAGAAAATTGCTGATTAAAATTTTGAAATACATTTAATTTCATGTTCATCTTAGATTTTCAGGAGATATCAGTGTGTGTATGTGTGGGCACATTTGCTGTGGGATGCCAATACCCTGTATTGAAGAAGGAGAATCCCAGGGTTTAGCAGGAACAGTGAAAATTTGTGTCCACAATCTATAAAGGAAAAGATACGTGTTTAGACTGTGTCAGCAAGGTAGTTTTAGAAGAACTGGAGACTTTCTGCCTCCAGTAGTGCGTTTCTGTATATACCGACCAATAGTAATGTTACTTTTAGTAGTACTCTGTGCAAAACTCAAATATATAGCTGGTGTAGTAACTAATGTTATCTTTAAGAATGAGTATTGTGAGCAACATGTACACCTCCATGAATTATTATTAAGCTGGGAGTAAACTTGTTCCAAGCTGGTCCAGTTTGTGAGAGAAAAAAGTGTAGCATTCTGCTGGGAATGGAAAGCTTTTGAAGTTGTTTTCAAAATGTGATGTTTAAGAGGACACTAAACTGTATGTCAAGATAGAGCTGGAGTCACGCCAGGACTAGTATAACAAAAGGCAGAACAGAAACGGGGGCTGGAAATGTTCTCCAGAGAAAGATAGTGCAAGTTGTCACATATCAAAGTATGTATAGAAGCTTAAGCTGCCCTTTTTTAAAGGCTGTATTGTGGTTTTGAGTTGGAAGAAAATATTAGAACATCTTAAATCCAGCCTAATCTGATCTGTCTCATCCATTCTTTCTGTGCCGGTTGGTGTAACCTCTCTGTTTCTTTCCTAAACCACTGGAATGGAAAGTTTTTTGCTGCTTTCTTTACATTCCAGCAAAACTCAACGGAAAGTCTTACACTGACTTGCTGGAACGTGTTTGTCACTAAACCACTGATCAGGAGCAGGTCAAGGTCCTGCTTCCCTAACCTCTGCCACCAATTGTTCCTGACATTTTTTGTGAAGAAACATCACCAATCTCTTTTCTGTTGTGCCCAGTAATAGGACAAGGAATATCTGGTATAAACTTGAGCATAGAAGGTTCCACCTCAACATGAGGAGAAACTTCTTTACTGTGAGGGTTACAGAGCACTGTAACAGGCTGCCCAGAGAGGCTGTGGAGTCTCCTCTGGAGATTTTCAGAACCTTCCTGGATGTGTTCCTTTGTGGCATGCTCTGGGTGATCCTGCTTGGGGGGGGTTGGACTTGATGAGCTATAGAGGCCCCTTCCAACCCCTCCCATTCCATGATTCTATGGTCATATACAGTCAGTGGGACATGCCCACCCGAGAAGATCAGGTGTGGCACAGACCTTGCTGGTCACATGCTAAAATAACTATGTGTGATGAGAAGAGCTGGAAAAGCTTATTCTCAAATATACTATTAGTTAAAGAAGAGTCGCAGAGTCGAGAAGGCAGAAAGGGGATGTGGCGTGGGGCTGACTTCTGTGCTTGTGTGGGTAGGCTTTGGAAATCATCTTCCCTGTAAAGGCAAACAAACCACCCAAGTAGCAGTCAGGGCCCCGAAGATAAGGCAGTGTAGCAGCATTTGTGTTAAAATGCCCATCACCCCTTCAGGAAGCTCACAATGAGAGGTACTTTCTGTCTCTTGTACTTGAAAATCGACGTTAGTCAGATACAGACCTAGTGCTGCCGTGATTCTTTTCGCTGTGCCTCATTATTAATGAAAGAAGTGAGTAATATATTGCAGGATAATGTCTGGCAGGAGAAGCAGTGGCCTGGATTTGACATGTAGTTGGTAAAAGTGAGCAAGAGTCTCTGCTTTTTTCGCTCCCCATTGTTATTCCAGTTGAATTGAAAACCACTTTTACTGTCTGCTCTTTTTTTCTGTCAGTCAGGATGGGAGTCTCAGACTAAACTAAGCTGCATTAGTTGAGCATTTTTATCTGGAAAGTACCAATTCAGAGAAATTTGTGAATGCCCCGGGTTCAAGGAGGGAGCTGTTCTTATTGTGTCCTCCTCTCTTCCTTGTTCTAAGTGTTCTGAGCCCCTGCCTTTGATCTGAGTGACTGCTGACAGTGTGATTCATCTTGCCAGGTAGAAGCTGACCTCTCTGTCTTCTGGATGGAAGGTTGGAGTCGGTTTAGGTTTCAGGCAGTGGTAGAGAATTGTGATGGTATAGCATAGTTTCCAAGTACTCCCCACTGCTTTCTGCTGAGATAAATTATTGAAACTACTTCTTTAGCCCATAACAAGTTTCAGATGTTTTCAGACTGTGTGCTTTCTTTCCTAAAACTTAGCAGCTTTCTTTTTCCCTTGTTCCACAGCATGTTCAGGGGATGCTTATGATATGGAGTTTGGAACAGGGGTGGTGACTTTTCTCTGCATGGAGACAGTTCACCCATAGGTGTCTTGCTCATTGAGTCATATTTTCTGTATGCACCTGCAGATTGAATTATTCAAGGTTTTCAAAATGATGAAATTTGTAAGCTCAGGTAGAATGAAATTGATGCTATAAACATCCTACATCCCTCCCTCCATGCTTTAGTGATGATCTCATTGCCCTGTGCAGTGAAATTTAGAATTGTTATAAACAGGAAACATTATCAAAACAAATTGTCTGCACACTCCCTTAGAGCTTCAATTATATTTCAAGATCTTGGTTAAACAAAATAGACTATGTGCAAAAGTGTAGAGCTCTTATTATATCACTATATTAAAAAAAAAGGGGGGGGATTGTTCCAACATGGGAGAAAATCACAAGTTTTGGAAGAAAAACTGGAAAAGATCCACTTCTGAACTTGGCCGGGTTAGTTATATAATTGAAGGTCTGGGAGGTCAATCTGTTCCATGCAATGTCCAACTTACCTTATAGAATTAAAGCTGCTTCCACCTCCTTTCCCCCAAATAAATTTGGCAAAATGCTGCTCTCGCTTTAACATGGTGAATAATGAAAGTTCCTGACTGTGCCTATGAATTACCTTGTGAATGCTGCAGAAGTAAGGGAGCTGCCATCTTTCCGAGTCTTTTATCCAGATTTGTTAGGGCATATTAAGTAACAGTGATACTGCTCAATTACTGTTTATACTGAAGCATGCTTGTGGGTTCATTTCCAGAAGGAACAAAGGTTAAAAAAAAAAAAACACAAAACCCCACCACCAACAACAAAAATCCCCAAACAACTTCTGGTAACTTTTTAAAAGAGAAATTTAGGCTGAGTTGTAGGTGCAAATTTATTTCAGTTTTCTCTGGCAGTTTGCTGTTTACAGACTGCTCTTACCTGGGCACAGTGGCTCCAGCTGGCTCCTTCAAGGACTGGCTCTTCTGTACCTGGGCAGCCTGCATGCCTGCCTGGCTGCCTGGCTTCACTGGGGTCACAGGGCTGGTGGCTGTGGTCCTTGTACCTTACTGGGGTTTTTTTATTATTTATTTTGTACCTGTGCAGTAGGTCGTCAGGAAAACCTGTTGGTTTTCTTGCCACCTATTTTATGTGATAGTTCACCTGCATCCTTCTGTATATACTGAACTGTCTGGTCTTTTTTAGACCAAACAAAAGCATAACAAGTCCAAGCAGGTAATTTTCAGTTTGGGAGCCGAGTGCTGCCCTGAGCAGAGCCTGGCATGAGCAGCTAGATGTGATGATGCAGAAAGGAGATGTTGAGTCATGATGTGGAAAGGTGGAGGCTGCTGACCAAGAGCACAGCCAGGGTCTGCTTCAGGCATCAAAGCTGTTTATTTGGGTTTATGTTGCTTGTTTGGTGTTTGCTGTTGTTAAGCTGCCTGGCTGTTGTAGCTGGAAGCTCTACTAGTTTCTGTTCTGAAGGATGAGCAAGAAGCCTGTAGACAAACCAGAACCTTCAAAGACATGATCTTGTTTTGCTCTACTTCCTCGTAATTTTTTTATTTTCCTTCATCTGACCTTGGGCTACTTGGGGGTAGAGGCAGAGGAGCAGGACTGATCTGGTGTAGTGGCTGCACACAGGACAGCTGATGCTGAACAAGGTGTTGGTGTGCCCTGTCCCGCCGTGCGAGCGGGCTCTCCCTGTCCGTGCTGCTCACCTCAGTCTCAGTTACGGTGGGAGCTGTCTCAGCGGAGGAAGTTGTTTGTAATCCGGCTGCTGCATGTCAGTGCTGTTTGGTGGTTACTCATCCAGGCTATTGCTGGAGATCCAGTATAGCAGGGAGCTCAGGAAGTCCCAGGGTCAAGTGCCCTGCCATGCAGGCATCCAGCCAAACCAGGTGGTTTGCATTTCTCTTGCTTCTTTTCAGAGTGAGCTGTGCTTAGATGGTTATTAAAAATATCACAGACAAAATATCACTCTTCCCCTTTGTCTCCTGTATTCATCCCAACTGAATGTATTCATTCATCTTAGTCATGTTAGTCATCCCAACCTCTTACATCTTTGTACGTGCTTAAGCAAGACTTGACTTGTCACTGAAGTTCAGCAGGTGCATAGATGTTAAAAGCGCCATGCCCTCTATAATTTTCTTGTTCTAGTGATTTGGCCTTAGATTTCTGTGATGCAGGATATAAAAATTAGTCGTGCTTGTTTTAGTCCTAAGCTGTGCCTTTGGATTTCCAGGGATGTACACCGTCCAAAGTCGCCTTTCGGTGGCTTTGCATGGTGCTTGGCTTCTGCAGTGGCTTAGCTGGTGTTCTCAGAAATGAAAAACCTCCGTGGGAGATTTATGGAAATGCAGTGGATTTTGCTCGTGTTTGGACTGCCCTGCATCAGCCTCGGCTGAGTCTGGCACTGGGCATCTGCAGAAAGAGGGACCGGTCTGTGGCTCTTGCCCTGTAGCCAGTGAAGGCAGGGTGTGTCTGGTGCACAACTGGCTGCTTGTGACCAAGGAGGGAGCCTGAGTGCCCCAAGTGCCTGCAGAGCAAACAACAGCACTGGTACACTCTGAAGTAGCCTGACCTAGTTCTTCTGCCATGGTCACAGTATATTTCACCAGTAATGTAGTGAAACTTTCATATATAATTTCCTCTTGAATACTATGTACTCCACTCTATAGACTGTCCTATCTAGACTAGACTATCCTTGCTCTGTTGCAGTGCAATAGCTATGCAGAAGGATGGGATCTCTAAATCCACTGCTAGATATTATGGTAGAGCAAAATCTACCTAGTGTTTAGTCACCTCTGGTATTATGTTCACACAGAAAAAGATGTATATGATTTTAATTTACAATAAGGTATTTGTTAGGAATAGTTGACTGCAGCTGTCTCTTCCAATGCAGTTCAAATATCAGAAGGATGTGATACTCAGCTGAAATCTCACCTATTGACCCATCTAATTTGGATACTGAAGAGCTGTTGTTTTAATAGAGCCTCTAACAATGGTGTATGCATGGTAAACATAACAGATTACTTGTTTTCTGGTTCAGTTGCCTTCATCAACCACTCAGGATGTGACAGCACTTATACCTTGTGTCACACCTCAGGCTCTGCCTTCAGCCATCCTTACCCCTTTTGTGTGACATAGTCGTAGAAGAGACTTGGCAGATGAAACCCCAAACAGCCTGTCCCCAGCAAACTGCCTGTGCTCCTCTCTGCAAAACCCCTTGTGGGTGAAGGAGCATTAGGGAGCATCTGATGGGGTTGGATGCACTTCTAATCTGTGAAGCTGTGGTCAGCTTCTGGAACCACAAGGAAGTTGCAAGGATGCTGAGAGAACACAGATGGAGGATAATATCCTCATCCTCAGAGGTTTTCTCATAGCTCCCAATTGTTTGAGTTGGATTAAGGCCTGAAATCCACCTCTACAGATCTTTTTCAGACAATATTTATGGTGTATATAGTATATATGTGTGTATATAGAATATGTGCGCGTGTGTATAAAATATTGTGTATGTTGCTTACAAAGTTTTGGCTTCTAGATACAATAAATTTCTTGACCTAAGGAAGCACAGTGAAAGCATCCCAGTAATTACTGGCAATTTTCAAAACTGTCTGCCTCTGTCCATGTTGAAAGAGAAAATGAATCATCCATCCCAGCAGAAAGTTACAGGGTAAATTCTGCTTGGCATAATTTCTTAGTGACTGAGAAACTCGTAATTGGCTCTGTGTGGGCAGAGGATCTGCCTGTGGTGAGCTGAGAGTTGCACAGCAGACATGGAAAGTGTGTTGGAGGGACTAAGTAGGATGTCATATTTGTATGGATGGATGCTTTGTGCTCTGGTGTGTTAATTGTTGCTCTTCAGAAGCCCTGTCCAGTTTGGGAAGCGTTTCTTCCCCCTGTCAGCCCTTCTGGCACTTTCCTCTCACTGTTGTCTTAAGAGGAGGAGGAGGGTCATACTGTGGATGTTAAAGGTTAACGTACTTGAGAGACAGACACTTCATTGTTCCTTTCCTGTATGAATTCAATTGACAATCAACCCTAAGCAACATTCAGTAGCCTTGCTAGTTTCAGGTGCCTTCAAAATAGTTGGCCAAAGCAGAAATAAATAATTACTAAAAAAAAACCAAACAAACCAACATCCCAAACCAAACAAAAAAAAAACCTCCAAAATCTGCAGTTAAGTCTTCTTAGCGATGATTGCCTGATACTATCATTCTGGAGGCTATTTTGTTGTTAATTACTACTTTGATGATGTTTTACTTATGTATCTGAAGCTTAGAAGCTGCCCTCCTACATCAGCCTTACAGCTATTTGGCTGAAACCCAAGAAAATGGCAAACAAGTTCTGTCCATTCTTGTTTAAATGCTAACTGACTCCAGTAATGTCATCGTTGTTGTTGTTAGCTTAGTATTACAGGGCTTTACTGTGAGCACTTACTCATGTTTTAAAAATTATTGATCCTTTCTTAGTTACAAAAGGGAAAAGGCACGACTTCCAGATTAGAAATTAATTTCTTTATGCACATTTACTTTCCTTTAACTCTGGAAAACTCAAACTTTTCATTTGAGACTTTGAGGATGTTTTTCTTCTGCGTCATAAGCTCAGTGCTTGTTTCAGAGTGTACGTGCAATTTGTAGACTTGTAGTGCCTAGTGAATTGCTAGGAGTCCTTGTTTTCTGTGTTGAGATGAATGCACCTACAAGTTTAAGTAACTCCTCTAATTTATTTCTTTCACCAGAAATGAGGTTGTGGGGTTTTTTTTGTTTTTTTTTTTTGTTTTTTTTTCTAAAAAGAACATAAGCTCTCAGTTATTCATCCCTTTCTTTCCTCTCTTTTCTTCTCTGTGTCAGTCCTGACTCTTATTTTTCTTTAAAGCACTAGTGAGTAAAAACACAAGGGCAAGTAAGTGGTCATTACAGTTGCAATGGTGTTGTCCTTCATCAGGTAGAACCTCCTCATCCTCGCTGTTGTGGTGAACATGCCACCAGCTCTCCCAGGGTGCAGTGGTGATGCTCGGTCTCTCCTCCTGTGTTGTGAAGGTCGCTGGTGGCTGGAGCTGGCCTCCATGACACGGGTGCCCAGGGCTGTCAGTGCCCTCTCCTACCCTCTGCAGAGAGCTGGCCATGGCTTGCACAGAAACAGAAAACCTGCTAAGCTGTTGTAAAGCTTTTCTTCCAGATGTTAATGAAAAGCAGATCAACCAGCAAGGTATTAGATGCATAATTTTCTAAGTGTTTCCAAGTTCAGCTTAACAGGCAAGTGCTCATTAGTTGAAAGCTTTGCCACTGCCTGAATGAGCCATCTGAGCCAGTAGATTTTAAGGTGCCAAATGAAGCCCAGTTCCCAGCGATGAACTAGATGGAGCTGTCTAAGGACTAGGGGTGAAGGAAGGGGCCTGTGGGGAGGCATTTGTTTCAAGTAATAAGCAAGTAATATAACCCAAACCACCAAAGCCTATGCCATTTTTTTTCTGCCTGCCTTCTGGAAGGGGGGGATCTTCTGGTCTTTGTTTTGCCCTCCTGTGCTTGTGGACATCATTGGGGAGAGCTGAAGCACACACCACCGCCTTTGGATGGCCACAGTCCCCAGGCCACTTGATGGTGACATGTTGGGACCTCAGCAGCCCTGCCCACTTGTCCCCCCCCATGTACATCGTAGCAGTGCTGCTCACACTGGAGTTGTTCCGGAAGGTAGGAGATGCTGAATGGAAATGTGCACACCTATGTTCCTCAGTCAGCATCAGCCACAGTGAAAGGAGGAGGAAGTGGAAAAAGCAAGCCAGCAGTATGTTTGCAATCTGGGATAGGAAACATCTGTCCCTTTAGATAACTCGCTGTTACTTGCAGGGGAATTGGGCGCTGTCTCTTCTTGTGGCTGTGTCTCAGTGAAGTGCAGAATTATTTGGCTCTGCCATCTAATGGATAAAAATCTCACGTTTCAGCTCTGCACAGTCCCCTTGGGGATGTGGTGGTGTCCTCCAGGTTGCTGGTTTCCCTGCTGTGCAGCAGGGATAGGAGTGTATGCATCTGTGTGTGTCAGAGAGACATCCTCGAGACAGTTGGTGGGCAGTATTCAGAACAACAACGGATGGAAACTTTCCATAGCGTGAAGGTTTGCTGTGGAAAAGCTTAAACTTTATAGAGAATTTTAAAGCCCATAGCTGTATCTTGGCCCATTATTTGTTTAAAGGTTTATTAAAGCTCATGTGTGTTGGGAGAGGAGAGACCAAAGTGCAAGCTTATGCTCATTCACCTGCAAGAGCTACAAAGCTGCATCTTCTTAAAATATTTTTTTCCAGGTTTAATTTTAAGGCGTGATTAATGCTTATTATTTAACACAGGATTTCAAGGACTTAGAAACTTGAATGATTTTTTTTTTTTCCCCCCACAGATTTTCCCTTGAAAAACATGAAACAGAGGTTTGTTGTGTAAAGAGCTCATAGAATACTTTGGGATTTGCTTTAAGGAAAATTAGTTGTTCTCCAGACAGCTTCCTACTGTTAAATAGCATCTCCATATAGGCTGTGATAGTATCAAAGAGCGCTTTATTTTTGCCTTCTTCATGACCTCCAAAGGGAAGAAACAGAAGAACATTAACCTTTTCATAGGTACATGTTTGAAATGATAAACTTAAAAATACATGAATGTGCTTCTGTAAAAATCCCTTCCCAGCTGGGTTCCTGCAGAGAAAAACGCTCTGGCTATTTTATGATGCGTTTTTTGGCAAGTTGCCATTGCTTGCTGTTTATCAGCATGCCTGATGTTTTTGATGGAGGAAATACCCATGCTTTTTTTGCTACATATAATTGAATTAGGCATAGCTTAATTTACTACTTGTTAGCTTTGTTTTGTTTTGGTGGTGGAGATGCCAGCTCTGCTGAGGGAATTTGTGAACATTTCTTCTGCATTCCCTGGTTACCATCTACTGAGCTGGAATCTACCCTGGCATTACTCAGTAAAATTTAAAAATTAAACAGCAGCTCTTTCTTTTTTTTCTTCACGTGTATAAACTGAAAGAGAGACAGAAACTGAGACTATCCTATTATTTCATTTTTTTTAAGGAAAACAGCAAAGGTAGGTGAGAAAGTGTTGTAGTGGTAGGGCTCAATTTATCAAAAAAAAAAGGTTTAGTAAGGTCTCAGGAATAGATTACTTTGTAATTTAATCTACACTCTCACAACAGTGCTTCTAAAATAGTGATTGTTAACTTCTTTAAATCAACCTATTTTATCTGAAAAAATGAAGGATAATTTTTCACCTGTTCAAAGGGGGTTAAAGATTCAGACAGCAAATGTTGGCCTCTCTAAATTGCCTGATTTTTCTCATTTTCATCTCTTGATGACTGGGGCAGTGTCTCATCCTGAAGTAGTTTATGGTGAGCTAAGCTCGAGTCAAATCATTCTGTTTACTTTAGGCCTCCTTAGGGCTGCAAGGGTTTTTAATAGGGCATCTACCACTGTGAAAATGTATTTGGAGAACTACTTTGTACCTTTGCCTGGTTCACTTCTGTAGTTGAGAATGCTTTTGATGTGTGGTAATAATTGCTAAAGACTCTTCCAATGTCTGAAGAAAGCTCTGATCCAAACTTCCCTTCAATCTGGGCTGAAATGCAAGGGTCACTTGTATGTAATTTAGGAGCTGACCTTCTTCAGAGTGGCCAGTGTTCATGCAGATTTGGATGTGAACCACTCCTAACATACTGTGAGTGTTATTCTTGTAATTTGACACATACAAACCATGAACTTTTTTCCTCACATCCTAGTATAGCATCATGATTTATTTTTTTGGGGGTGGGACTACCTAACACATAGATTGTCATGGAAATTCTCAGCCTCGTCTTGCCATGCTTTAGATGATTTGCCACCTCCTTCCTCCACCCAAGATGTTATGAAGACACTGATATTTCGAGGCAAACAGATAATTGCAAGTAAATGCCACTATATTGCAGCATATCCTTTTGTGCCAGAAAGCATTTAGGCAGGAAGCAACATCAAGACTTTCAAAAGCAACTATAAATCCTTGCTGTAGCATGTCTAATTCTGTCTTGGGTCTGAAATGTCTGCCTGTAAAAAGTTGCTTCTGTGCTCTCCAGTAAGAAATGGTGGCACATCATTTAGGAATGTTTGTCCTATTGCTGTTTTCCAGTATAATGAAGTAATGAAGCCTCTCATGAACCTGACTTTGAACACTGGCATGTTTTGTTTATCTTGAATGTTTTCTTCAAGCAGCCGAGGCTTACTGAACAACTGAACTTCTGGAGACCATATTCCTTTGGAAACTTGCTGCTTGGATTCTTACCTGACATTAACATATTGCTCTTCTCTGTGTTTTTCTACCCATTCACAAAAGATTTCTGTTGCCGTCCATGTCTTCCCTCTTATGACCTGAAAATCAACAAGAGGTTATCTTGCATTTCAGCAAGAATTTTTGTTGTCTTTTTAGTTTATTTAGAAGGAAATAAGTGAAACAGCTGTCTAAAAAGGGTCTATATCGATGGCACTGTCTTTCTTTTGGAATAATATCCTAGCTAGTTGTTCCTGCATGAAAGTCTTTGTTAACATAGAGTTGTGGCTTACTTTTTCTTGTTACTTTGTAAAAGATTTTTATTTCTTTTAAAAGAAAACAGAGAAATAAATATTGTTACATCATCCAGGGAGCCTGCATTGTGAATTAGCCCGTTATGTTGTGCCAGCTGATGTTCAAATACAAAACAGCACAAGAGGTTCTCCCAGCACGATGTACTCCTTACTGTCCAGAGAGGACCCCACTGTGGTGAAGAGAGGCAGGGGAGGTGCCGTGCTGGTAGCCCTTGCACTGTTCTCTGCCATTGTAAGTGCCTCTGGCCTCATGCAGGTCGCTCTGGCTGCTTCAGGGGAGGTGTTGTGACTGTTGTGATGATGGGTGACAGCACTGCTCTCCATGGCCCCGTCTGAGGAAGCAATTACCATGGATCTGGGCTGAGCTGTGTCTGACTGCACAGTGCCTCTTTTTGTCCCTTGTAGCTGCAATCACATGAGTGTGGTGCAGCTGAAATCATTTGCCTGTGGAATGGGAAATGTTTTTTCTTTCCCCCTTTTTATGGGAAGAAAACCATGATTCATTCATGTGCAGAGCTCCACATCTTGGAAGTGTTGCTTAAACCAAACCTAGGTTGTGCAGACAGTGCCACCCGTGGGTCCCACTGGCAATGGTGGGCTCTGCCTTTGCCCCTCCTGGGACAGTGCCCTGTCCTCCCTTATCCATTTCTCTGCCTGCAAAGAGGGCGGAAAGCACTCGGACCTTTGATGTTTGCAAGGGCTGTACGGAATGGCAGTGCTGTGGTGTGGTCTGCACTTCCCTTCTCCCCATCTATTGTTTACACTGAGCCGTAGATAAGATGAGTATCTTTTGTTTTTCCTGTAGGTAATAATAACAGCCTGTCTCTGCCAATACAGAATTAGGTTCTTCTTTCAGGAAGACGTGGGAAGTAAAAAATGAGTGTGGGTTTTGTAAAGTATGTGTGACAGAAGAGGTTTGAGGGCAGGGAAATAGCAGTCTGAACTCTGCATGGGAATGCAAAATGACTCTGCTGGGCACTGGTGCTCCTGGAGAACTTCTCTGCCTCAGCCACATAAGCCATGGTGGGCTTGCTGGTGAACCAACGAGATCTCTCCACTGTGCATTTTCCATCTGTGAAGATGCTGTCTTGCTGCTCAGTGGCAAACAGGAATCGTCGCATTGCTGGTGACCATGACGAATACCAGAAATACAGGAGTTGCTGTATGGATTGGTGGGGTTTTGTCACTGATCTGCTCAATCTTTGGCCTCCTGTCACCTTTCTTTTCAAAATAATTGTTGTTCCTTCCTTATGGCAGCTCAGATTTTTGTGTCTCCATTGATACAGAAAATTGATCTGCTTGTTCTGGTAATGGTAGCAGCAAAAGTGGGAAGTTCTGCTGATACCTTTTTGGCCAAAGCTAACAAGGCAAAAGCCTTCTTTCTGACACTGTGTCTACTGTCTACTGTTCCAGATATTCTTGGATGTTTGTAGGAATGCAGGTGGGTGGATTCACAGATCAACACCTGAAAGGAATTTGAACTCTTCAGACTTGCCCTGTGTTAGCTGGACTGTAAGCTGGGACAGAGCCCTGCTGCCTTTTTCTCTGCTCTGTGCTGAAACGTGGCTGCTGTAGCATAATTGGGAAGCATATGCAGCTTGGAAACTCCCCACAGGGTACTTATATTTTTCAGTGTTAATTCTGTTGTTGCAGGGGAACTCGTGGTTTTTTCTCCTCCCCCACCCCCCCCNGACCTCAATGCATTCCCCCCCCCCCCCCCCCCCCCCCCATTTCATTCACTTGCTTTAGGTAAAGCATTTTTGTAGATCTGATTTCATTAGCAGAGATAATATCTTTGGACTTTTTGCTGTTTACATGATTCTTATCTGCAGTGCCTCTTCATTATTGTACAGCCTTGGTGTAATGCAGACTTCCCTAGCTGGACCAGAGCACATACTGCTTCTGTTCTGCCCCAACCTAACTGTGTCCCTGAGATTTGGAAGCAAGATAAAAAATTCCTGGGGACTCCTTTGTCTCTTGTTGTTCATCCTTTTTTTAAATATTTGTATATATTTTGACTGTCTTACCCTGTGAAATGTTCTGGCATTTAGCTGTAGCCCACAGTTGCTCATACGATTTATTCCCTCCTTGCCTTCAGAGTTTAGACTTGCTTTAAATGGGACTTACTTGGATGGCAACCTTTTACATTGCAACTCCCTTCAGAATGTAGATTGGGAGATCTTGTACTTACCTGTCAAAATAGGACTTTGAAGCAAAGCAGATGAGTTGTCAGTTAGTACTACTTTCTGTCTTTTGGTATGGTTATGTTCATTTATCTTGTGTTTTCTGCTGCTTTCTATGATTCTTGCTAGCGAAAACCTCCAAGATACCATCTTTTGCTGTTCATCTTAACAGCTCTGGAGGAAGCACTGGTGGGCTAGTGGACACATTTTTGTGAGCTTGCCAATAATGTGCCAGGGAGAAGCTTCGTGTTAGCCCATGAATTGTTTGTGACAGCAAGTATAATTTACAGCATGAATTTTCTATAGGCAGAGTGGCAAAATCGAGATTTAATGTTGCTGTCTTCTGAAAGGGACATCTGCAAGAATGGAAGAATCCCTATGCACTGAAGATGAAATTGCTGATCATTTTGAGGTGTAGTTTAGGAATCAATCTTTTTTTCCTAAGAGATTCACAAAATATAGGACACGCACCAAACTTGTAGGCTGAGGTTTACCTTGCTATTAGTTCAGATGCTGCATTTTAATAATTTCTTGCTAGCTATTTGGGAGAGGTTGTCTCTTATTCTCTGAAGACTAGATGAAAGTTGTCTTGTGTGCTCCTATGCTTTTCTCCTCTGGTTAAATTTATTCATTGTTTTTTTGATGTCCAGGAGTCTTTGCAGGTATTTTGCAATGCCAAAATATCAAGGCTCCAAGCATGCAAAACAGTAGCAAGTGCTCATTCTCTGTGCAACTTGGAGATAGGTTTATCCTTCTGATCCGTGCAGTTAAGGCTCACTGTATTGCTGGGTGCTCTCGGCAGCACTCTTGCATAGGGATGAAGTTTTCCGAAATTTCTGTGTAGGTTTCTGCTTGGGTCCTGACCCTAAAAACACACTTGGCTTAGTTAGGCTGTTTGTCTCAGCTGAAAGGTCACCTGGTGCAAAGGATACTCCAGCTGGCTGGGCTGTAACAGACACCTGCCTCCAGTAGGACACCATCCCCTACTCTCATTTTGTTCCAGTGTCACCTGAGACATTGTGATCTTGTGTTTGAAATGAAGGAGGGTAAACCCCTCCTCTTAGGACCTTTCTTTTAGATAGACATAAGGAAAAACTGTGGTAGACTTTGTTGTTTTCAGATCTGGATGCTGTTGCCTAGAAGTTGAGTGTGTCCTTAAGAAAAAAATAAGGATTTCTATCTGGTGTCTATCTGAAATCATGTTTACACTGTATTGTTTATTGACCCTGAGTTAATTTTCCTCCTCTCTTTCTATGGCTGCGGGAGCTTTGCCATTATAGTGACTGGTAGTCTTAAGGTGGCGTGGGCCTTGTGCCAGTTCCCCGTTCCCTCTCTGCGGGCTGGACTGGAGCCTTGCTGCTTGGCAGTGCCATGCTGCTCCTACCCGCGCTGCTGCTGCCTGTGCTGCCCTGGAGCTGAGCCCGGCTGAGTCCCAGCTCCGGTGATCCCTGCTGCAGGAGCCTGAGCTGCCATGGGAGGCTCAGCCTTGCAACCCAGCGCTCTCTTGTTTAAAAAGAATAATTATAATGCCATAATTACTCCCTGTTTCTCTCCCCTCTCCCTCCTGTCCATTACTCTGAAGGGTTTTTGAAGTAATTAGCATCACACCGTCATGTGGCAGTCCAGTGCTTTTAAAAAAAACAAAAACCCTCTGTGTTACCTTTCTTTTGCATGATCACCACAGATTACTCGCTCTTTTTAGTCCCATGATATTTTTGTCAGGACCGTCTTGGCTGAGGCGAGCGCTGTGAGTCACGCAGCTCTGTCAGCACTGGCTTTTCATCTGGTCTTCCTTGGTAACAAACACTTCCAGCCTGGAGCCCAGAGAGCTAATGGGCTTGTTGTCACAATGCTTGTTGTCACAGAGGCAGAATATGCTGTTGGTTCAGGTGTGAAATCTTGCTCAGCTTGGGTTTTGCAAATGTAATTTTCAGAGAAACTTCTCAGTCTGACATGTATGCCATTGAGAAGTTTGGAAGAAGTTGTTGCAGCCTGAGCTGCCCACAGAGTTGGGTTAGCTGAGGGACACTTAAGGGGGTGGATACCTGACATACCCAGCATATGAAAATAGCAGAAATGTGATCAGCACGTGTGTACGACTGTCCGAACCACACAGAGGTATCTGGAGTGATCTAGTTTGTTTCTGATGCACGTCTGCTGGTACCTTTGCATTTTGCTGGCGTTCCTGGGCCCTTTGTCTCAGTTGGTTTTACCACCAGTTATCCCAGGGGTTCTCTTCCAGCTCTGAAAAGCACCCAGATAAAACATTAAAGACTTGAGTATCTGGTGAGTATGAGAATTGTTCTTGGCCCAACAGCAAATCATGACTCTGGGCTGGGAAGCCATAAGTTTTTGAGGAGGAATGCTGTGTTTCTGCAAAAGTGAAGGTATTTTGAGTAGGTTAATCCTACTCCATTAGTGTAGTTAGGTTGGCTGCCTGGGCCAGGACTGCTTCGATGGAATGGGGTGAACATACACAATGTGTATCCACTTAAGCATCTATCCACATCTGAATTACAATATTTATATAATATCCTGCTTACCCTATTTCTGTTAACACAGCTGTGACAACCCAAATGCAGGTTGGGGGGTTTATGATTTTTTTTTTCCTAGTACAGACAGAGTTATGCCACTTATACCAAATCAAAACAGATTACTGTGTTTTAGTTTGTTCAGTGAGCTTCATAGAGTAAAATAAAAAGCAAAAACCCACAGAAACTTTAAAAAGTGTTCTAATCCTTCTAGTTTTCATTGGATGTATTTTCTTACGCAGTTACTTCAGCAAAGTTAAATGCAGAGTATCATCTTCCTTCCCCAGCTGGATGGTTCAGACATAAGAGATTATTGTCTTGAGTATCTTACAGCACTTTAATGCTCAGCAGAGCATATTCTCAGAGTATGAGGGATGAGTAAATAACAATCATATTTCCTGTAGAGAAAAACTTCTTTCTTCTTGCTCTACTATTCTCTTTTCTGAAGATTTATTTATTTAGTTGTTTCATATTGGAAAAATCTGTTTGAATTCACTTGCCACCTAAGAGAATTGCACTTATGATTTCTTGAAAATGAGTCTAGTGCTTGGGACCAATGCCAGCTATGCAGTTTTGGGCTATAAAGTCACCTAAGCATAAGACGCTTGCATCTAGGCATGATTTGCATTGGTTGTGGGCATGTGGAAACAGCACCTCAGTTATTTTTTCATTTTCCATGTTTTGCTTTTCTAGCTAATTAAGCTCAGTTTTGGGTTGAATTTTCTACAAAGAGGTGTTCTTTTTAGGAATACGGATGTTGGTTCGGATCACTGGGTAGCCCTCACGTGGCAGGTTTGTTCATCATTGATATGGGCTGGCTGCAGGCTGGTGCTCTGGAAAGGAAGGGCCCACTGTTCTGTGACATCTCTCTTGTGCCTTCCCAGTTAGTTACTTTGTGAAAACAATTTTTCACCACTTACAAAAATGCATTTTATATGGTTTATTTTATCCAGACTCTAGGCCTATATGAAGGAGAGAGCGTAAACTGCCACTTAGGGTTCTTTGTTGCCTTTCATGCAGTATATGCTGGGCATTTTCCCTTTGGGGTTAAACTGTGAAACTAAAGTTCAGTGGACAGAGGCTTCTACTTTCATGAGATCAAGTATTGTGTCATTTGAAGATACTGCTGCTGTTTGTTTTTCATGAGGCTTGCTTTTTCCTTCACTTGCATACTGTCTTCCAAACTCTCTTTCTTGGACCTTTTCAGAGTTCTCAAGAAAAGTTGAGTGGAGTTGCTGACATTGAAGAAAACAGGATAATCACAAGAAAAGGGATGTTGTCCCAAAGTGCAGAGAGCCTGAGCCAGGTTAGCAGCCCTCCTTAAGGCTTTTACTCCTCTGGGTACTTGAGGATATCTTTGCAAAAAATCTGTATATCATTTGCATCCATATATGGCAGGTTGTGGCTTTTTTGTTGTTGCCTTTTTTTTTAAGCTATTAAAGGAACAAAATGTTATTGTTAAATTGTTTGTTATGAAATCCAGGAGGAAGCAGTTAATGACCTGCTATGATACCTGGACATTCACAAGTTCATGGGGTCGGGTGGGATCTACCTGAGAGTATTGAGGGAGCTGGCAGAGGAGCTTGCCAAGCCTCTCTCCATTGTTTATGAACAGTCTTGGCTAACAGGGGCGGTCCCAAATGACTGGAGGCTGGTCAGTGTGACACCCATCTACAAGAAGGGCTGGAAGGAGGACCCCAGGAACTACAGGCCTGTCAGCCTGACCTCGGTACCCAGAAAAATTATGGAGAGGTTGATCTTGAGTGAGCTCAGATGGCAAGTGCAGGACAGCCAGGGGATCAGGCCCAGTCAGCATGGCTTCAGGAAAGGCAGGTCCTGCTTGACCAACCCAGTCTTGTTCTCTGACCAGGTGACCCACCTAGTGGATGAGGGAAAGGCTGTGGATGCTGTCCAGCTGGACTTTAGTAAAGCTTTTGACACCATCTCCCACAGCATTCTCCTAGAGAATCTGGCAGCTCATGGCGCAGAGAGGGGAACTCTTCACTGGGTTAAAAGCTGGCTCACCAGCCAGGCCCAGAGAGCTGCGGTGAACGGAGTTGAATCCAGTTGGTGGCTGGTCACCAGTGGTGTCCCTCAGGGTTCACTTTGGGGCTGGTCTTGTTCAATATCAGTATCCATGATCTAGATGAGGAGATTGAGTGCTTCCTCAGCCAGTTTGCAGATGATGTCAAATTGGGTGGGAGTGTCGGANAGGTGATGGAGCCACCATCCCTGGTGGTATTAAAAAGCCTGTATGGAGGCATTTAAAGACATGCTTTAGTGGGATGGAGAGGTGGTGTTTTTAATTTGTGTGTGTGTTTTTTGTTGGTTTTGGTTTGTTTTTTTTCTGTTTTTTTTTTGTCTGGTTGGTTTTGTTTGGCTTTGGGTTTGATGTTTGTTTGTTTGGTGGTTGTTGTTGATGGTTGGACACCTCTTAGAGGTCTTTTCCAGCCATGACAATTCTGTGATTCTGTGAAAGCAGTGATCTGTTGGATCTCAATCCTTGCAAATATTTTAGGTTCCTGGCCAAAAAACTGTTTCCCCTTTTGCTTGCAAAGTTGAATCACATTATCTTTGTGTTGATTTTTCAAAGTTTTAACAGAAATCCATCAGGTGGCATTTGAAGCACTCTACATTCTTCAGTTTTTCTGCACACTAATTTTAACTAGATTGAAGATTTGCAAGATAAATTTTTATTGCCCTCTGTAAGGGCTCTGATGGATAAATTCTGGCAGATTTGATTGCAGTGTAAGGAATTCCTCCCAATCTACTATGGGTTTGTGGCTGCTGGACTCATCTCAAACACTTTTCAGGTCTTTTTATCCCAAGATTGGTGAGAACAGAATGGATGGCTTGTTGTTGGTGTTGTCACACTACCAAAAGCTTGTCCCTGCGGGCACCACCTGACTGAAGTGTCAGCAAGTTTTGAAGTTAGCAGTGTACTGATGCACTGTCTGGCTGGAAGGAGTGGTCCTGAACCCTTGTTTGTTCCTTGCTGTGCACTTCTATCTCAATTGTGTGTGCTGGTGCTGGTGTTCACTGGGTGGCTCATTTTGCTTCTGGGACTCTAAAACCAGCAGAAAAATTCTTGCTGTCTCTGGGAGTGTAGAATTTGGCTCCACAGAATTGTTTGCTATGGACCACATGAGTGCCAGAGAAATGTGTAGAGGAGCTGGTGCTAGAGCAGGGTTGAGGGGGAGTGGGACTGTATCTTCTCCTGGGACAGCAAGCTCTGCTCTGCTGCTGGTGGCTGAGAGACTGCAGATGTGGCTCATGCCTTGTTCTGGCATGTCTGCTACCAGAGGGATACAGAGTAGGTGCTTGGGGACATTAGCACCTTAGTCTGTCACAGTCCCAACCCTGGCTTGCCAGATCCCTAGGACAAAGTGAATTTTTTTTAACTTGGAAACAAAATGCCAAAATCTTCCAGCACTTCAGATCTCAAGAACAGAGACGGTGCTTCAATTGGAGTCTCTAGCTTTACAAGTCCACGAAGGTTAGGGTGGCTGAACCTTCAGAATAGCCTCGGAAGTGTGTGTGACTCTCACCTGATACCTCCCAATTTAGGGTGGTAGTTGGTGGGATCTCTGCTTTAACTTCTGTGAGGCACAGAAGACAGGCAGCAAGAACTGAAGCCGTGCATTCTTCAGGTTATTAGAGAAGGATATTGATGGATAAGAAAAACCTTGCAGTTTCCTAAAGGCTTGTCAAAAATGCAGTCAATGTCATATATTTCAGAATATGTATGTGGCTATATCAAGTTTAAATACCACAAAAATGTTTAACAGTAAGTGAAAAAAATTTTTTTTGAAAAGTTAGAAAAATTCTGGGAAAAAAAATCTGAAAAATTCATACTTTATGAAGCAAAGCAGATATGTCCTGCATAATTTAGAAACAAGTTTCCTGTGTGGATAGGGTTTGATGAACAACTTGTCTTTACATGGTTTAGCAAAGAGAAAAGTCAGAAGTTTGGTGTTCTCACAATAAGTGAAGACAGTAACAGAAGATATTGTTGCTTGAAAATGAGCAATTTCTGCAGGAAGAAATGGCCTCATCAGTGCCTAAAGCAAAGAAAAAGGGCTGTGGAAAACAGAGCCAAACAGAACTACAGAAGAGAATATGTATATGAAGGAGTCATAGCCAGGACGAACTACCTGGAAATATGTAAGAAATAGATAATTCTTTTACAGTAAATTTGCATATTTTCTAGTAACTAAAAAGTTTGGTCCACAGCAAGTTTTATTTTGAATAATCATGGAAAACAAGGTGATTCCCTGTGGGCAAAACCAAAGTGAAAGATGGGTGACAGTGCTGACAATAAACAGTACCATCAACCCTTACAGCTCACACGGGACAAGACATTGTTAATAAGCATTAGCTCTTCCTTCCGTCTGCCCTCCTGAAATAGGAGGGCTCGGTGGTCACAAGGAATTTTTATCAGGTGGGTTTTTTACTGAAATAACAAGGAGTTACAGTCTCTGACCCAGTACACAAATAACAGAGTGGGCAATGGTTCTGGTAATGCCATTCTGTGGACTGCTGGTTCTGCCTCCAGACTTGGCACGTTATTTAGATTAATTTGTGCTGCATTTTTGGCAATGGAATTGTTGTCCCTGGTATCCTATGGGTGAAATTAGGATGCATTGAACTTGAATGTGTATTTTGCTTTTATTGCATCTTACTGAAACCTGAATGGGCCCCTGGTACTCTCTAGAAGGTAAGATAGTTTCATATTCTGGTTGTTAATTTTTCCCATTACTTAGCTCATTTTCTCCTTGAGGGCTTATTAGCAGGTTCTTCATTCAGTGACATTGTTGCTCTTTTTTAATCAACTTTCTAGAATTTAACATATGAAGTTACATATAAAGATGACAACTTTATTACTTCATTCCTTTCACTCTAGTAATTTTTATATTACTGTGAACGTCCTGATTAAACATTTATCTGGAAAAGGCCATGATGAAAAGAAAACATAATTAAATATAGTAACTAAATATTGAACTCCTGACTTCAGGCTGAACTGATAAATGAAATTTAATTTACACAAGGGGAAAAAAGTATTGTAAAGCACATCCAGTATTGCATTTTAATGTTTTATTCGACTAGATCTACAAAGCAGGAATCATATATCAACTACTGGAACTGGTAGTTTCTGAAGGTCTTATTTAGAATCCACTTACTGTAATTGTGTCATACTAGAGTTGCTTGGTCGTTGAAAAAAGGGAAAAAAAGAATCCTCTGCATTTGGAATTCAAGCAGCACTGGTGCAGGAGAGTTGAGTGTGGCATGATTTGGGTTTCCTAGTCAGATTTAAAAAAAACAAAGCAAACAAAAAACAGTGAAGCATTATACTTTATTAAGAAGATGGCTAAAGAGAAATCATGCTGTGTCCTCATATAAATTGATGTGTCAGAGCAGGCAGCAGGCAAACAATGGTGCTTAGTTACATTTAAAGCAGTGGGGCTGGACTGGGGCTTGCTTTTGAAGGCTGTGTATCTGCCCTCCCTACATGTGTATTAAGACTTCTTGGCTCTCACCATCACTGAATCAGGAAGACAGAATTTACTTTCCTGTTGGACTAATTATAGATCTTTAAAGAGATTAATTAACCGTTCTTTTCCTACAAAGGGACTTTATCAGTCAATCCTGTGTCAGCAGGAGGCTGCAGTTACCTGCTGCTTTGGATCAATCTCGGGGATCAGCAGCCACCTACAATGACACTTGCAGCCAGAGTCTCATGTTGGACAGATGTCTAGGTCACCAAACTGGGTGTATGATGTAATGCTTCCAGAATTACACTGCAAGCCCCAAAGTACTGCTGAATCTCTGGCTGGAAGTTCTATGTGATACAGTTGCTAGAAACAACCTATGATTAAATGCTTTGGGAAATGAAAATCAATGTTTATTTCTTGCTTGCTGCTTTATATTTTTTACAAAGTACTTTTCATCTTCTGTATCTCAAGTACAGTAAAATTACTTACTCCTTTCCTGCCTTCCATCCTTACGTGTGCTGTGGGACTGAGAAATGGTTGGTTATTTCTCTGATGTGGTGCTGTCTGGTAGATGTGGGATGTGTTTTGTCCTCTAGGAGTGTTGGGCAGCTGACAGCTGTGGTAATTGGTACCTAAGAGATAGACCCTGTGAAGTGTGGGTGTTGGGGTGCAGACATTCTCGCTGCTCTGATTTGTTTTCTGAACCAGTCCCATGGGGAGAAGAGGTGGAAAGGATAATCCCCCCCCTCCAGCAGTACATTAATTATTGTGCCATCTGTGTGACTGAGAGCTTTGGCAGGATTTTTGGTGTGATAGGAGATAACAGTGTGCTAGAAAGTGAACAATCACTAATCCAGTTCCTTTCCTTGGGGCTAACTCATGACTAACAGCTGGCCATTTAGGAAGGAAGGGAAGACAAGTCCCAGGGCTTCTCAGCTCTCCCTCTGGATGGGTTTTCAAAGTACAGGCCAGTGTGGGAACAAGCAGTGGTGTCTAAGGAGTTCAGGTGAGGGTAATAGAAATGAAACCTCTTGTCAGTGGAAGCCAAGTGTGCAAAGAGTTCCTTAAAACGATTCATCTTTGTTTCCTCAGTGTCTGGGTTTTCTCTCCTGGCTTTTGATTAGCCGAGATTAACCAAGCTGAGCACTCAACTCCCACAAGTTCCTCTGATGTAACCTGGATGGTCTGTGTCGGTGGGGCAAGAGAGGCCTGAGCAGCTTGGCACTCTCTGTGTCCCTCATCCACCTGCTCCATGGTGCCCAAGCTGTGAAACTCCCCTATTCTGGTTTCTGCCTCATTGCTGTGAATGTGATTTTCAGTCACTTGATGCCGTTTCCCTCTAGAAATCTTTGTGTCCAGTTGATATCCTGATGGACAGCCTTTAATGAGAAGTGTTTTAAATATGTATGTATGCATCTTTGTTTTTGCAGCCACATTCAGAGCTAGGTAGCATTTTTTGTACGTCTCTGACTTGATCTTGTGGCACCTGCTTTGGAAAGGGACTGGGACTGATGTTCACAGCCTGATAGCTTGCTTCCACAGGAGAAAGCACACAGCTGGCCATGAGAATGAACAGCCATGGCAGAGAGTTAAGCACCAGCACAGAGTTTGAAATCGTGTATTTTTGAATGAATGGTGGGTATGCAGATGTGACCCCAGTGCTGTGATGCCGCAGACTTACAAACGGCTGGTTTTCTGTTCACATAAATGCCTTCTTTGGGTGGAACAGGAGGAGACTCCAAACCTTTTTTCATACCTCCTTGTAATACCATTTGTTCTGGTGCCTGTGAGTTCATTTACAGATCTTATCACCATCTCCTCCATAAATGCCAATTTACTTGTGAAGTTTAATAATGCTGTCACTCAACGAAAAGTATTTGAGAAATATTTTCACTGCTTTGCAAATGTTGAAAGCATAAAACCTGAACGTACTTGAAAGGAGGATCAGTCCTATAACAATTTTTACATGTGCTTTGCTATGCTTGTTTCTTAGTCTGTGAAGCTGGGATCCACCCTTATGAAGTGCTTTGAGACTGGGGATGAAAACGTTGCTATCTCCAGCTGCAAAGTGTGGTTGCTCTGATTTGAAAAGGAAGATGTGTCAGTTCAGGTGGCCTCTGCTGAGATGTTGAACTGGTGAAAGGGAGATCTTCAGTATGCAGTGGGTAAAGAGCAGCATGTATCTGTGCCTTGCTGGGGATGGACAGCTCAGTGGGAGAGCTTCCTGACTTCTCTGCTCAACTGCTGTAGCATGAACCGCTGTAGATAAAACATGGTCTGTCTGAGACCTACAGCAGCTTTGGCAGAAGAAAACAGCAGCAGCATTAATCTGTCCCATTTCCTCTGATTTATGGGTTTCATTGTAGTTGTGCCACCTTAGTGGAGTTTTGTAAATGCAGCATTTCATTTACCTGTCAATGGTAATCAATCTAAAGTAACACAATTCTGATTTTCTATAAAACAGCAAAGTTACCCTCTTACAGGCTTCAGGAACCTCCAGCTTGTTGTTCAGTGTGTTTTTTTTCTCCTGCAATCATGCAAATGGACTTGTCATTTGTTCATTTTTCTAGAACATCTTACACTTTGCGCATCCGATGGTGTTTGAGCAGCAGTAGTTGTGAGAACTGATTAGGAGAAATGAATGTGAGAAGTGGTTTTCTGACCGTGAGAATAAAATTTCTTACCACCTTCTTTTAAAAATAGCACAAAAAAGAAACTCTAAACTAAACTCAGCGCAGAGGTGTGCAAAGACATCAGCATCATAGGGCAGGCTTCAGCCATTACTTGAGGACTCTAATGCAGGGGATAATTCTTGACTTTTTAGAAGCATAGACTTTTAAAATAGTGCAGTACATGGTGGTTTGGACTGACACGATCATTCTGGGTGTTGAGTAACGTTGCAATTCTGTAAATCTGTTTTGTTTAATATCTTCATCAACGACTTGGATGATGGTATAGAATGTACCCTCAGCAAGTTTGCTGATGACACTAAGCTGGGAGGAGTGGCTGATACACCAGAGGGCTGTGCTGCCATTCAGAGAGACTTGGACAGGCTGGAGAGTTGGGCAGGGAGAAACATGATGAAATTCAACAAGGGGAAGTGTAGAGTCTTGCATTTGGGGAAGAACAACAAGATGTTCCAGTATAGGTTGGGGGCTGACCTGCTGGAGAGCAGTGTAGGTGAAAGAGACCTGGGGGTCCTGGTTGACAAGAAGATGACCATGAGCCAGCAATGTGCCCTTGTGGCCAAGAAGGCCAATGGCATCCTGGGGTGCATTAGGAAGGGTGTAGTTAGTAGGTCAAGAGAGGTTCTCCTCCCCCTCTATTCTGCATTGGTGAGGCCGCACCTGGAGTATTGTGTCCAGTTCTGGGCCCCTCAGTTCAAGAAGGACAGGGAAGTGCTTGAAAGAGTCCAGCGCAGAGCTACTAAGATGATTAAGGGAGTGGAACATCTCCCTTATGAGGAAAGGCTGAGGGTGCTGGGTCTCTTTAGTTTGGAGAAAAGGAGACTGAGGGGTGACCTCATCAATGTTTTCAAATATGTAAGGGGTGAGTGTCAGGGAGATGGAGTTAGGCTTTTCCCAGTAGTGACCAGTGATAGGACAAGGGGGAATGGGTGTAAATTGGAGCATAGGAGGTTCAAGTTGAATGTTCGAAAAAATTTTTTTACTGTAAGGGTGACAGAGCCCTGGAACAGGCTGCCCAGGGGGGTCGTGGAGTCTCCTTCACTGGAGACATTCAAAACCCGCCTGGACATGTTCCTATGTGACGTACTCTAGGTGGCCCTGCTCTAGCAGGGGGGGTTGGACTAGATGATCTTTCGAGGTCCCTTCCAACCCCTAGGATTCTGTGATTCTGTGTGATTCTGTGATAGCTCTAAAGGCTTGCTCTTGTTTTAAAGCTGTATGATTTTTAGAATATGCCTTTCTTTAATCTCCTTTTTTAATGTTGTTTCTAAATTTCCAGTCAAGGCTTGTGGGGACAACACTGTGAATTGTACTCATGGTAGGAAAACTGCTTCACCGTCATGACAGGTCATGTAATTTTCATTTTAAAATGAGGCTTGTGACAGTTCTTAATGAAGGCATGAATATTGAGTCATGTTTCATGGTAACAGCAAGAGAGCATCTTGCTGTCTGCCCTGAGTCACAGCACGCTGGTGCTGCTGGCACAGGTAACACTGACAATTAGCAGGGGCACATTTAACAAGCAAGACAGGTCTGAGTTCAGTCTGTTGCACATTGTGAACTTTTCTTAGACTTTGCATTTCAGGACTTGGTTTTCAGTGGTAGCCCTGCATCTGGCTATTCTACTTTTGTCCTTTTTTAAAAACAAATATAATTCTTCATATGAAATTAAAAAAAAAAACCACAAACCAAAACAAAAAAAACCCACAACCCCAAACCACAAAGCAAAACAAACAAACAAAACCAGCAGGCAGGTAGCCTGCCTTTTATTTCTCTGGTTACTTCTGCTGTATCATATACAAAGGACAAATCTTTTTCAAGTGATGTTGCTCTGGAAGAGTGGAATCCATATGTCTGAGATTGTAGCCAGGAGGGATGCTCAGAGGACAAAGGTGTTGGTCATCAGAGAGCTTATGTGTTTGAATATTTACTCATGCTTGTAGCAAATGGAGAACACTATAGTTATTCCTCTTTGCTTTCCAATATTTGTCACTGATTTGTCTTTAGCAACCACTATTCTTGCCAAAGTCATAGCTCTCTGTCCCTCTTCCTCTCCCATTCAATTTTAGCTTCCAGGAAGTTTAGCAGGTAGTATCAGTTTGACATTAATTGTCTGAAGAAAAAGAGAAAGGAGCTAACTTAATAAGAAAGACGTGTCAGGCTGTGAGGATGGAAAGATGTAGGATTTGTATAGCAAAGGATGCGTTGCCTTGGGATTGAATGTAGCTGTGCATATCCAGTCTGAGTCGAGTGTGGCTAGAGGCTGACTAGCAATGTCCAACTGTGATTTACTTCCCCCCCTTATCTCTGTTAAACACTGCTTAGCAAACTTTCTGTGCATTGTGGCCAACTTTTGCTTTCTTAATACAGCAAGATGAATGAAAGCTGGAGTCAGATAGCCCTCCAGTGAAAAACTGCAAAAAGACTGGCATCTTATTTCCTACAAGCTGTGTTGTGTGGTACTTCCATTCTCTGAAACAGAGCGGGCTGGTGGGGTTGGGTGCAGCCATTTAGAAATGTGATTTATCTTTCTTCACAGAAACCTGCCTGAAGTATTTCCTGAGGCTTTTTTCTGAATCTGTGTCAGCGCAGCAAGTTAGCTAGTGGCAGCTCTGTCTCGGAGAGTAGAGATTTAGCACAGTGACACTGTAATATCTTTATAGAATGACCTAGATTTGAAATGTCTCATTCTTGGTTAGCAGAAATCTGTTCAGATATTTAATGACCTGGAGCTGGGGTTATTTGTTGTTGTTGGGTCTGGTTTTGTTTTGTTTTGTTTTTCAACAGAAAAAAATTAAAGTGAGAAATACTTAAAATGCCTCTAGGACCCGAGCAGTTTTAGGGAACTGGAGGTAAAATGAGACCAAAACATGCAGTCTTCCCCCCATGGCCTACATGCTGCTATGGCATGGAAAGGGAAAAGAGATTTCCTGTGTTCCACTCTGCCACTTTTGCCTGTATGGATTTCACATTCTAAATTTTACAAAATGTCCATCTTGCAAGTTAGGAGGTTTTAAATGTGACCGCTGAAAATCCAGATTGCCTTACTCAAAGCATGTAGCAGGATAGTTTTTTTCTGTTGAGGCCTGTAGGGGCAGGACCAGTGGCATCTTAGACCTGGCTAGTCCAAAGTAGGAGGGCAGAGTGCTGTGGGTGATTTATCCTCACCAGAAGACTTTGCTGCTTTTCCCTCCTCTGTCTCTTGTAACTACCTCCATATTCTGCCTGTGTTTAGATAGCCTGAAGTCATCTGTACAGGCATCTCACTGGGATGGGGAAGGGTACATTGACATTTTTTGCTAACACCACCATTTTCCCAAGGCTTAAAGCTCTCTGCCACCCATCATTTTAGCTCAGTGCACTGTAACTGAATTCCCCTTGGGCAAGTACCACTTACAGTGTAGTTCCAGTTGGTTGATGAGATCTTCCAGATAGGGCAGAGAAACTGTCATCCTACTCATCTTACCCCAGAAGGAAAGCAAATCTGGAGCCTCGATGTAGTGGCTGCAGGCAGAAGAGTCCTGTACTTCCCCATGCAAAACTCTGAAAGCAGTCTGGCAGACTTTTGGGAACAGGCTGCTTCCTTTTTTTTTTTAACTCCTTGCAATCCTGGTGAACTAAGATTCTGAGATGGTACAACCTTTCCCACCCCTCTGAAACCTTTACCGTCCCTCCGAAAGATCATACAGCTTCATATGTTGAAGGTGGGATTTTTAAAAGTGCTGGGCATTGCTCCTAAGTCTCATGGGTAATTTGAATTTTTTTGCCCTCAGTTGAAATGTAAACAGTGTTGGTGGCTGTTAAATTAATTTTATTTTCCTATCCTGAAAATCTGTGACCTGAAAGGTCTGTGATGCAGACTGTGCTTTCCTACATACTTTTCTGAAGTGTTGGGTAGCCAGTGAGTGGTGAGCTACATTTACCAGTGTAAACAAGACATCAGAGAAGGAGACATAGAGGTCTGGAATGACAATTATCACCATAAAAAGCAGGCAAATTTTTCACAAGGACTAAGAGGATAGATGCAGAGAGATTTACTTTGTTTAGCAGATCAGAGTGGCCTGAGAGTGGACAAGTCTGACGACTAAAATAGAGCAGAGGATGACGAAATAAATTCCTTCAAAAAGAGTTGAGCAAGTGAAGAGCTAAGCCTAGGCCTAGAGCCTAGCTTAGATGCTCTCAGATCTCACTACCTTTTTGATGCTTTACTTGAGTCTCTTGTAAAGAACTATGAAAATGAATGGAGATGGTTAGTAATTTATTTCTGCAGATTCTGATTTGACATTTATGTGGCATTTAGAAAGAAAGCCATAAGGTCAACACCTGCTTTGTCTTGAGTTCATGTAGGGAGTTCATCTTCTATAGCATGACTCCAGAAAGATACCACCTTTTCAAAGGCAGCATCTGGGGTAACTAGTGACAGTGCAGATGTGTTCACCATTCTCTTCCTCATACATCCTCTTCTCTGATGAGCAGATGAGCTTGAAGAGCTCCATGTTAAAAGGAAGTGCTCCAATACCATAGTCATCCACAGTGGTGTGGCTACAACGGGTGGCTAAGGAATCATAAAGGAACAGTAAGGTCAGACTGCATTGGGAAATCCTCTGTTTTGCTTTGGTTTTATCATTTATTTAGGTTACTAAAATTCAAATTTTCTGATCTCATTAGGGAGTTGATAAGTTGTCACCAGCTCTTTCTGCTATTGTCATTAGAGAGAGGTTGAGAGTAATGCCTCACTTACCAGCACGGACAAAACTGCATGTAAAGCACATTGCCTTGACAACAAGCAGCTACATGTGTTAGCTGATTAAGTGGTAATGTGTTGCTTTTTGTTTTGCATTAAGATCATATATTTACTGGGCTAAATTTGACAAGACAATACAGGAGTATTTACAAAAGAACTGGAGGGGATCTTGTGATCTGTAGTCTTTAGAGACTCAAGATACAGATTTTATTTTATTTTTTCCATATGAAACCTTTGTTAAAAGAAAATTATTTTTTTTCTCAAGCTTTAAAGTATTCCTTTCTGCAAGAATTCCTTTTTGCATCAGACTATAATGCACAACAGAACAACCCACAATAGTAAATTTTTCACTTTTGAAGTGGAATGGTTCATGAAAAGTAAATGAGAAGCTGAAGTGTTATGCTGTGCAAGCCTGAATAACTTTCAGCTTTGATAATTATGGCTTCTTTAGCAAAATAAAAAATAGGATTTGAATTAGAAATGGCACCTTCAGATTTGGTTTAAAAAAGGGTTTTGTAAAAACTGACTTCATCCCCTTCCCGGCTTGCCTGAGCACTTTGTGTTGCAGAAGGACATCTGAAGTGGCCTCCACTCTTTCCCCCTCTTGCGTTCCTGTTTGTTCACCTCATGAGTCTTTGTGGGGACAGTCACTCTGTGGCTGAGCACCCCCATACCTTCTCCTCAGAAAATAAAGCTGTTTGGGCAATGATTATCCCAGGCCAGAGGGGATCGATGTGTCTAGAGGTGATATGGACAGAGAGAGGGTCTCTAACATAGCTGGGCTGTTTGGTTTTGATATGGAGATATATTTAATTCATGGGATGGTGTGTGGTGAAGGGAAGATTCACTCTGACTCTCTAAACTGTGACAACAACCTCAGACACATCTCAAAGCCTTTCCAGAAGGTATATCCAGGCAAAGGTGTTTATAATTTGTCTTGGTAACTTGTTGGAAGAAAGAGTCTAATAGCCCACTACAGTTCTCAGGATCATCTTTTAGTTTAATTTGGGTCTGTAAAAGTCATTGTGAAGCTGCTGGATTTATCGCAGTCAGATGTGTAGAAGACCCTGAACTGATTTCTGAAGCAAAGCCAATTCTGAAACCTTTTTAAATTTCCATTTAATTTCTTTGGCCTGGCTACCTGACTTTGCATTCATCAGCAAAGCTTGATTTATTTAAATTCTTTTTTAACCTGTCAGCTTCAATAGTTCAGTTGATGATGAGTACAAGGATATTATCAGGATATGTTGAATCAAGCTAACTTTGCTAATCTGTTCCAGCTTCAAAATAGAGGTAAAACATCTGCTTTGGCTGTTGAGCAGAGCTCCATGCCAACTATAGCATGCCTAATGCAAAGAAAGAGATGAAATGCTGTTATGGACTGATCTGCATGTTCACACATAGTTGCTCTGCTATTAATGGAAATAACACTGTCATCAGCCTCAGCAGTTAAACATCTTTAATCTGAGTTTTATACTAGTTATGATGAAGGTGAAATCTGCTAGGACTAGTAGAATAAAATATGCAAAGGATAGGAAAACAGTAATAACTGACCATGATTCTCTTCAGGAGCACTGTGAGCTCCATGACTCTAAGAGAGAAATCAGGAAACATAAACGTAAGTGTTTAATGTCTTCTAAAGTATATTTGGCACTGGCTATGTATGATAAAGTAAGTTGGGAGATTTTCTGAGTTTTTCTGGAGCTGACAGGAGGATGGCTGTTGGGATGGCACTCGTTCATCAGAGGAAGGAACTGCACTGCAGTGTTTAAGACAGGCAGCAATGAGGCTTTGAGTGTGATGTGCACTGCAAGGGGAATTTACTTGAACCTCAGCAAGATCCCCTTGAACTTTTGGAAATACTATTTTTATTGATTTCTGTAGAAAATACTCTAGCACCATGTGCCACACTATTGATATAGTTGCCCCCTTTATAGTGTGCAATGCTAGAAGATGCATTTGATTAGAAGTGCAGTCTGCTGTAGCTTATCCTTTTTGCAATACGTTTTGGATTTATATAAGCATGGTGTGACTTTTGTTTGGGCTCATTTGCTTTTGTACCTTCAATTCCTTGACTACTGAAGCCTGTAGAAAAGAATCCCTTTGACTTTCAGTGGACTGGATCTGTTTCTGAAATTATGGTCTTCACTGTATCTCAGCCAAATTGGTAGCCAGTGTCCTGGTTTGCATTGCCTTTAATGGAGCTGAAATGCATCCTTCTTGCATGGAGCCATTCAAACTCTGCATGTGCTTGGATGTGGAAAACAGGATATTTCTTTTAGTAATAACCTTTTACGTATTGCAAATATTTCTTGTGTTCCCTTTAAATTTTCTTCTGTGTAGGCTGAATAGCTCCCATCTGTTTAGATTTTCCTCATATATCATGTTTTAGAGCTCTGTTTTAGTCTACAAGTCAAGTGGTGACCCAAACTGAGTGTCTCACTCCAGTCAGAGCCTAAGCAGTACTGAGTGGTGTGGAAAGACTACAGTGTGTTTTGCAAGCTGTATTTCTATTTTAAGGTCTCTTTCATAACATTGTTCAGTTACATTCACAGTACACTGCACTCTCAAATGCATTCTTATACAAAAATGCCATGTAATGACTGGATTTCTTGCTGACAGGCATGCTGTGTTCTCCTCCATACTGAACAGTATCGTAGTCTTCCTCCAGCCCAGTTGTTTGTATCATTTGTCGAGGTGGTTGTAAATTCTGATCCTTTCCTCTAACGTCACTGTAGTCTCCTGGAGTTCAGAAGTATCTGCAAATTTATTAGGTCACTCTTTGTTTTCTAGCTGCTTTCTCTGTGTGTACATTAATATAAACCAGACCCCTTAACCAGCGGAAGTCCTAATCCTATCGAGTAAGATCTTGCAGTGTCAGATGCCACTTTATGCTTATCTAAATTAGGATTCATTTTCAAAAAATGAAAGGATTTTTATTAGACTGTATGATGAGTATCGATGCATGCTGCGTTTATCAGATGTAGCACTTAATTGCAGTATAGATACAGATTCACAGGCTGCCAGATGAAAGACCCACATCACTCTGCTGCTGAACTGAATGAGGAACATGAAAAGCTTGCTTAAACCAGCTGCAGTGTGTCTAAACGGTCCTTGCTCATACTTACCTTGTGAAGGATGACAGGAGTAAGTTATTGTTTCACAAGGGATAAACTGAAGGAAGCTAAACTTACAACATTTCCGTTTCTCTCTTTATTTCTTTTTTTTTTCTCCTTGATGGCCATTGCTGCTGATTGAATCGGGTGAAAACAGGATGTCAGCAGTCTCCAGAGGATGTGTGGCAACTGAACGGAGGAGACATATCAGTGTAGGTGGAGAGTTGCAGCCAGCATGAACCTGTTTGTTCCCCACAGCATTCCCCTCTGCTTTTAATTGTCTGTCTTTCCTTTCTCTTGTGGAATTCAACACCTATGCAATTGGTAAAAAACCCAAAAATTACTGGCGTACTTGAAATTGCTGTGTTTGAAGACAAGTGAGCAGGAAATGAAGCTTTCTGTAGGGTTGCTGTTTTTCAAGTGAACTTCTCCCCTAACTGCTTTTTTCTTTAATCTCCATCAAGGAGCCGACCTGTTACTGGGGTTGCTGTTGGTCAGCTCTGCTACTGACCACACTGGGGGAAAGGACCAAGCTCTTCTGAAAGCAGGCAGTGTAATGTGGCACAGTGCCTCTCGCTTGGGAGTTCACTTAAACTGATTTACACCATCTGGAATTTATACCCCCAGAGACTTTACTCTCTGCTATGCTCTTATTCAGAAACACTGCCTTGGTGCCAGGCTATCTTCCTTGCTCCTGCCTAGATGATAGATGGATTATGGGGGAGGGAAAGAAAAACAAGGAGAATTAAAAATAAAAAAAAAAGGCAAAAGCTCTGTGAGTCAAAGTATTGATGTGACAAGAAGTACTCAAATGGAGTCGTACTGCTGCTCTTGCTGCTGCGAATGTATAAAAAGAATTGGATCATTTTTTTGGTACTGCCTTTACAATCTCATGACAGTATTTAATGGTGTCACTGATTGGTCTGTTGTGAGATATTACAGAACCCATGCTTTGTATCAAGACAAAACCCCAAGAAACTTTGAACCAACAAGTTCAAGAGGACAAGAGAAAATCAGGACACCATTAGATTGATTATCCTCAATCTTTGTAGATATTCCAACAGATCTTGTTATGCTTTCTGTGACAGAGTTTTCTCCACTAAAATGGGTAACGAATGATGCTGAATATAACAAATGTTATTCTACTGCGTTTATTTTGTCTCCTTTATTTTTTTTTTAAAATAATTCTTATTTTAACTAGTCTGCAGCATGCTGAGTCTGTTCCCACTTGATTAATGTAACTTCAAGACAGCATTTATTAACTAATTTTCTGATATGATCTGCAGGCACTTAGAAACACCCCCCTCCCTTCCCCTGCAAACCTCAAATGCCAAACCAAACCAAAAACCCACCACTTAAGACGGGTACACAGCCTCCAGTAATGAGAATGAAGGACACTGGGCAAGCCAAATTAAACGTGCTTAGCTCTTTTCCTTTTTAGAAGTGATCTAAATTTAACATGTCGAGAGTTATTTCAGTGCTTTTGGCTGATAAGTGTAACAAAACATGGGCTACTTGCAGCGCGTTTGGTGTGTAGAGGAATTTCAGGATTCCAGGAATGGCAGGATGTAACCTTCTGTTCACCTGGAAACATAAGCAATTCTTGGGGTAGTTGATGGGCTTCATAATGAAAAAGGGGAGGCAGCCAAAATCTGGAGCCAAGCTAACAATTCAGAAATAGATCTGCCGAGAGGCTTGTTTTGCACTGTCCGGAATGACATATCAGAAATTGTGTGAACAGAAATACCGGGCTTGGTCTGGCATCCCACAAGCACAGTCAATCCTGACTATTTTCCTTTTTAAGTATTGTGAAAGCTTGACTAAATAAATGTTGTGTTAATCTTTCAACTATCTTAACAAGTTATAATACTTTTCCCACAGCGAGTTCTCATTTTGCTGATGGTTTTCTTCCTTTCTCACTTGTTTGAAATGCAAGTGTGTATTTGACAGTGTGTATTTGCAGTTAAAGGTGTTCCAGTGTGCATCACCTAAGAACTCCAGCTCCCCCACTCCAGCAGAGTGGAAATGGGGCAGCAAAGAGAGAGGCAAAGGTATAAGTCTCTTGGAGAATGTGAGGAGAGGAAAGGGCTGGTGAGAGGGAGGACCAGAATGGAAGGGTGCAGTTGGTGACAGGGAGGCACGGATGTGAACTAGTTTTATTCTTGGCGCTTCACAAGCAATGCGCTTATGGGAAAATGAACTGAAGTATATTCTGGTTTGCACATCACTTACTAAATAATTGATTGTAATTATGTTTAATTATAGAATTGGATTTGTTGTCTGCTCTGGCTGGCTGGAGACACAGAGTTTTGTGGGTGGGGTGTAAGCAAAAGCCATCTGAGTCCTACTGACTGGGAGCAGAGAGAAGCCCACGGGAGCCCAGCCTTGGATTTCAGTTTGCTGTTGCAAAGGGCTAACTGGTATGCAGAGGAAATAATTTAAAAGCAGGTGATGCAGGGTGTTTTGTGATGGCCCTGCTCCCTTTCTGGGGTTGAGCCATGCTCTAAGCAGTTCAGGCTGTCCTTTTCCAAACATAGCATAAACAGTGTTCAAAGCAAGAGCCTTTTGGAAGAACCTTTTGGAAGGTGTTTGTCAGCCTGTCATCAGACAATCTTGTTTCAGGCATCTTAACTGCTACTACTTCAACCCTTTGCCAGCAATCATAGTTTTCCCCCTTCCCCTAATGATGTACAGTAGTCATAATGAAGGAGAACTTGTAGTTTTGGAAATAAACTGTTGTTCACCTAAAGTTGATGATACGATTTTTCCATCCTCAAGATAGAGAACAGTGTTTTGTTAGGCCTGGGTTTCCTCTAAGCCTGATCAATGCTGGATGCCAGGCAGCTGGCTGAATTCATGGCTGGGAGTGTTCCCAGGATACAGGACTTCACCTGGCTCATGCTGCCCAGAGGCTTCACAACCTGCACAAGCCACCTGGCTGTCCAGCACAGTAAGGTTGGAGCCGCTCTATTTCTGGAGCTGTTTGGTAGCTTGTGAATAATCATCATCCAGCTAGCAATGTATACTAGTGTAGACTCGAGTTTTATGTGTATCACCAGCAATGGCAATAGCTGATCATCATGTTAGAATTGCCATATTTCAAGTATTTCTACACCAAATAGTTCTGGAAATATTTAAGTCTTCATTTGTGAAGCCACTATGTGAAAGACTGAGTGCATGCCTAAGTGGGATCTACCTATAGACCACGTTAGCATAACTTGAATTATTCAGACATTTGTGAACAATTACTTAAAATCTGGAACCACTTATGTGTTACTGAGCATTTAACTAACGATTGGGAGGGAGGAGAAAGCCCTGGATACAGAGCTGGCATTGTTTGTAACCCACTGAATGGCTTTGCAGACATCCTCTTCTGATGCCATTGATGCTGTTCAATACCCTTCCCTTGGAGTCATACCAGTAGTAGTAGTAGGTGTGCACTGGGGTATTTCTGCATTTGGTCACTAAGCATTTCTTTGTGCTTTGATAAAGTTACTATTCACCATTTGAATAGACAGATTGGAAGGATAGGCTTTTGGGTTCTGAGGATGTGGGCAGGTTCAGGACATGCTGGGCTGTCCAGGCAAATGCAGACATGCAGCTTCAGCTCCCCGTTCTTTAAAAGTTTGGGTACAAGGTTACTCTCCATTCTAAGCATATGCTCTAGTTACAGTTTATATATGTTTTTTCTTAATCTCAGGANAAATTTCAATAATAATAATAACGAATGAAGAGTAAAGTTCTGTTTGTATTTAGTCAGGAACTACTTCCTAAAACAATGTAAAAGGCTCACCCCTGATGAGAGGCAAATAGACTGCAAGGCCTGTTAAGAAGTGATTTGTGTTGAATAATTTCTGTACACAGAACTGTACAAATACAAAGCACTGGTCAAATGCACTCTAAGCATTAAGAGAAATGCAGTCAATGACTGCTCACTCATACAGACTTAAAAGTTAAAATAGCGTTTTGGATATTCATGTGTTGTACACTTGGAGGAAGAAAGTTCTCAATTAATTTAGGAAGAGGAGTAGGTTTTGTGCTATGAGCAGTGTAAGAAAATAGAAGTATGTGATGTGACCTTGCAGACAACCTTGTAATCTTGATTAACGAGAGTACCTACATGAAAAAAAAATGAGTTATTCAGCAAAACATTGTGGAAGTCAATACCACTTTGAAATGTTTATATGTCTTTCTACATTGCCTTGCTTGTTACAGAGAAGTGATTATATGGACATATCCAAGTGTTTAGTCCAGAAGCTTGATGTAAGGCTATTAGAATAAGGAAGGGATCAATATATAACTTACATCTTCACTCACAAGAGCAAATGGCAGTATATTATATCAAATTGTCATAGGAATCGATCATCCTTTCCTATCTGCCTCCAGCTCCTGTCAAATGAAAATCTGGCCTAAATAAGTCCTTGTTAGTGAGTCAGGGTTTCTAAAATCAGGACGAAAAATTGAATATATGTCACAGTTACTCGACAGAAATCCTGACTGGTTTTCTAGGACCTTCAGCGCCCACTTCAGACATAGCAATTAAAAATAGGCTTGAGACAGTCCACTTAAATACTTCATCTTGTCAGAGCTTCAGAGACATGCCAGTGCTGCTTGCTAATAGTCTTGGCTTTCCTCTGTACTACCAGTCTATGGAGGAGAATGTCCCAGGGATGGAGTTTTTTCTGCCAGTGTGGCTTGTTTGCTCTGTGAATGCCAGCTGAGCCACAGGACATCCTTCACTTGGGTTTAAACTCTCTGTTGCTGAAATAATCATTGTCTCTTCAGTTCAATAAGTTAATTTTTCCTGGTGGGTTGAAGCCCAGCTTATGATTGCCCCATTATGCAGTAAAGATAGGCATATATTCCAATGCTGGATGTTGTCTGCAGCTAAAATTTTATTTTTACTATAATGCTTATTACAGCATAGAGTAAAGAACACTCTAATAAAACTGGTTGATGAGTTTCATACTTATAATAGTAGCTCTGTAGAAAAAGTAACATGGAAAGGTTTTGGTTAGCTGCTGGTGTGTATTTGCAGGGAAAAAATGTGAACAATCCCAACTGAAACTCTCATTAAGAATTTGAAAGCTTCAGAGAGCTGAGCTGCTGAAACAGTTGTTCATCATTCCAAAACCCACACCCTTGCTTAATTCTAATAATAGTTTTACATAACCTGCTCTGTGCTTTCATTTTTTGTTTTCTTCATTCTAAATGTTGAGCAACTTCAGAATTTGAAGAATTTTAAAGCAAAATATTTCTCTTAATGAAAGAACCCATTAATGATGTCATCACAGGTTTTAGAAATCATTTCTAAAAATACCCTGCATCCCTCTTTGATGATAAGGAAGTGCCTTATGATAAGGAATATACCCTTCAGGAATTTAAAAGGTTTGGTATAAGGAACAGCATGTGGATGGGACTGTGGTATGGTGGGCAAAAACTGAGATTGGGATTTTACATATGTTACAGGTCTAAAGAACACAGTATTATTCTCAGTCTGCTTTCTGTATTAAGTAGCTGGTGCTAATTGAAAAGGTCAAGCATTTCCTGTAAAACCAGGTGTCTGATTCAGATTTCTGGCAGAGGGAAGAAGGGTCAAATTGTCTTATTGTAGGCTTTCCTCTTTTTTTAACATAACAGAAAAATGTTACCTGGAGCAGTGTTTGAACCTTAAAAAAAATAATAATAAAAAAATCCAATAGATTTGAAGTTCATGGCATTTTTCTCCTGGTGATGGTACCTCTACCTGAAGTCTTAGCTTACGTGTCATCAGAGCCTGGTGGATACCTTTTGTTAGGTGTTGGGTGTTCCTGGATGTACCTTCAGAAACTCCTTTGAACTGCTGTGGGTATTTGTTCCTTGGCCACTTGGTTGTGTTGCCATTCAGTTTGAAACTGAGTTCTCTGCTTTCCTGATTATTTTATTTAAATACTGCAATAAATATACATGAAATGGAGATATTTTGATGTGAACATTCTAATTTCATAAACATCAACTGATTCTTCATATCTGTTAGTGATAGGTTTGTGCTAAGTCTAGGAAATATTTTTATTAGCATGTTCCTGGGCGTAAGATGAGAGAATCACTTTGAATGATTTCTTTTGGTAGAGAAAAATGCAGAAATGGGATCATCTGACTCTTAGCTAAATTCTGGTTTGTTTGAGTTTTGCAGCTGAGAGAGAATGGCTCGGACTCTGAGGTCTGGTATTTCCCACCAGGGAATAGTCTGTGGCTGTTCTGACATGAGCTGGGAAGGAAGCATGCTAAGTGGTTACAGTGAGGTGCAGTTTTTTCTTTCTTTCTTTTTTGTTCAAACATCCCCTGCAATACGTAAGACTGCAGACAGTTGGGAGAAAAGATGCTGCTTTAGTCCTTTTTTCTGTTGGAGGAGTGGCAAGAATGGAATTCAAGTGTGAATCTTTCTCAAGGACATAAGGGATTAATATGTCTTAAAATAGACACTGTCAGCTTAGTAATGTATTTTCCACATTGGAACATGATTAATTTTGCAGTGAAAAGATTGGGGAAAAATGGTATTCTCTCCTTTTTCTACATTGTTTGTGGATTTTGAGATAACTTATTGAGCTGTATTAAATTCTGGTGATTGTCTGGCACTACAAACCTTTTTTTTTTTTTTTTTTTTTTTTTTTTTGGCTAGTAGGACCATGAGGCAACCTGGAAGTGGGCAATGAGCTCAGAGGCAGCTCACACACTGCCTTTAGGAGGGGTGATGCTGGAAATGGGGCCACTGCCTAGCTCAGCTGTATGCTTCAGGGGTTAGGTCTCTCTGTCATTTGCACCCTTGTTTTTCTGAGTCTCCAGCAGCAAGGTTTTTGTTCTTTTAATTCAGCAGATTGTGTTCTTCCAGACTGATTAATAACTCTCATATTTGCTCTGGGGGTCCAGAGCAAACCTAGGCAGAAGGACTGAAATTGCCAGCTCTGGACGTGTAACGGAGCAGCTGAGCATATGCAGTGCTCCCTCCCACTGACAGGCAATGACATCAGCATTGCTAGAGGAATGAGCATGGCATATTGTTTCTCCCTTATGCCTGATTATTTATTTATGCCTTTCGATTCATAATAACATAATAACAGACTTAAAACAATAAGATCATTATTTTGCTTCTTGGGTGGTTAAAATTAGCTGTGCTCGTTGCATATTTATTCAGCAGAAAGATACAAGATGTTTAGTAATTGCCCAGAAATTCATTATCTGCATAATGTTCTGTTTCTAAATGTGTATTGCATGACCATTAATCTGTGCCAACAGCAAGCATGCAGCAATATCTGATGTAATGAGTTTCCCCCTTACGTGCCAAGGAGAACATCTGGGCTAACCGCGTGTTGTTGACCAAAGTTGCCATTCTAATGGGGGTCTCTGTTTGTGCAGGCACACTCTCATTATATCTGCAAACATACTCATGATTTCAGTTTATCCTCAAGCAAACTGAGAGTTCTTACTGATGAGATACTCTCAGTGATTTGTTACTGGGGTCATACAATGTCGGTGGGTGGTATTAGTGAATGTTAGCAGGAATAACATGCTTCTTTTAAACAGAAAACAAACAAACCTGTAACGCTGCTGCTTCTGTTTTATTTTTCCAGCCACCACTGGTCCAAGCGATTTTCAGTGGCGATCCAGAAGAGATACGGATGTTGATCTACAAAACTGAGGATGTCAATGCCTTGGTATGTGACTTGGCATGTTATGGGCCTGTGATATGTAAGCACCATGCTTTAGAACTGTCTCAATGGTGGTATTAATCATGTCCTTAGTATTTAACACATGATGGAATAGAAAATACTTGGAAGTTAAGAGATTTGGGTCTTCAGTGGAACCTGAATCATAATCTGAAATAAGAGTTATCTCCAGCAGGTGACTTCAGATTTTCTAAGTGTATGGTAATTATTCCAAATGTGCAGGTCAGTCAGGGACATTGTTTTCTCTTTTACTGAGAAAATGAATGGAAACAGTTGAAAGCTGCACATTTTTACTCTCTGCAGAGTTTCCTTTTGTGAAAAGTCTTTGCAGATAGGGAGCTGTTACTGAGCATTTGACTTGAAACAAAGTTTCAGTATAGGTCTCAGCAGTGAGAGTAAGGAAGCAGGATCTTGGCCATGATTTGCCCACAAAGGAATTACTCTTCTGCAGATTGGCTTATTCTGGCCCCAAGAATGGTTAAGCAGCTGTAAACAAGTAATAATGTGTTTTGGCAGTGAAAAAAAAAAAAAAGTAGAAGTAAAAACAATCTCCATTTGAACTTGGTCTTTTTGCAGAAGCTGGATATTCCCCCGTTTTGATTTTAACTTAAATCCATACTGTCACAAATGATCTCTGCCAGCCCTAACTGTAGTCTGTGGCCTCAGAAAGTGATGAGAATATAAAGCAGAAGCAGAATGGTGGCGATTCCCAGGTGTTACCTAGGCTTTTGAATCAATCTTCCTTTTCTTCATCTCTCACTTAAAGCCATCAGTTTATTCATAGCTAACTCCAGCAGTTTGTCTGGTAATCTTGACACTGCAGCTTTTTCAGGCAATGGGGTCCAACAGTCTGGTTTAGAGCTGCAGAAAGGCACTGGAGAAGTGATCCTACAGATCTGCTTAACTGGGGCTTCACTCTGTTTTCTGTCAAGTGCAAGGAAAGACTTGTTTGTGCTTTAAATGATGTTGGGTTTTCCCTGTGCTTCCCTGTTGTTTTCTTGAAATAATTTCCTAAGGCAGTTGATGCTTTAAGGCAGCACTTTTGAGTTTCTCCCTTACTTGTTTTCCCTGATGGTCTTAAAAACAAAAAACCCCTAACCTAACCAACCAAAAAACCCCAACACCCTAGATTGAAGAAGACAGTCTTAAAAATTTTCTCTGTATTTCATGTTGTTTTTTCCAAATAACACTTCCTCTACCAGGTTATTGTAAACTTCTCAGATGCTTTTATATTCTTTGGCTGCCAGCGTGGCAGTGATGGTTGCTAGGAAGATGCTCTTAACTATCAGGTGCAATATTAAATGATGATATATTGCAGATGAGTACCATAGTTCTTAACAGAAACGGTCTTGGGTCTTGCCTGGAACTGTGTTTAGGATGCTAGAAGTCCGTCCAAGAATGCTTTGCCTGAACAACTATTTTGTCAGGAGCAAAAAGCAAAGCTATTCTTTGGAGTAACTGGAAAAATCTGTCAACATGAATTCTGAAGATTGTGTTCCGTATGGTGATTGCAGACAAGTGTCAAATGCTTCAAATGTCACTAAAGAAAGATCAAAAGATAACATTTTCCCCTCTTGTGCTGTGAGCTGGCAATTTACACCGTGTACTTACATTTCTATTTTAAGGGTGTTTTTAATTACTTCCATGCTAGTGTTTCTCTACTGCTTGTTTGCTCACGTGAGAGGAAACTCTGACTCCGGCAGCAATTTGTCCTTTGTTGATCACTTTGGTTAGCTGTGTTAATATTGGAATAGTTCAAATATAGGTAGGACAGGGAAACAAAATAAAACTGGTTCTGCAGCAAGCTTTGGGGGGTTCTGAAGTTTTAAAAATAGGGTTTTTTTGATTCTGCTGCGAGAGAGGCAGAAGAAAAAAACACAGGGAGAAACTCTACAAAATTAATGATGTATATTAATGATGTATATGCATACTGCCTAAGAGAAAAATAAGCTCAGAGGAGAGTTTAGAACAAATCAGAAGTTGTTGGTTGTTTTTGGTTTTTTTTTTTTTTTGTTTTTTTTTGTTTTTTTTTTTGTAAAATAATTGTGTTTTTCCAAACGGGAAGTGTGTGTTGATGGGCATGGCTACATTCTGGATGCTGCTATAATTGTAACTTCTGTTTTGCAACAAAGTGAAAGCTGTGACTGCTTGGCTTAGAATTGCAGTTTTATTTCATTCTGCCACCATAATGGTCACCTCAACTTCTCTGGTTCTTAACTGTGCTATGGGGGAACACGATGCTACTTTTTTACCCTGAGGGCATGGACAATGTTATACTGGGCTGGGGATGACTGATTGCCTACCACTGTGTACTGGATGGATGTGGGAAATGTGGTCTGCCTGTGGGCAGTGTTCAGCAGCCTCTTTTCCCAGGGCATTTGGGATCTTGGGCTGGACCACTGAGACCACTGGACCAATCTCAGGCAGACATCCTCTGTGCTTGCTGATTGGTGCATCTAGAAATACCAGGGTGATTGTGCTGTGTGTGTAGGTGGGGAATTTGGGGGTTGATTTTTTTACTTGGAGAAGAGTATCGTGAAATGGCACAGGACCTTGAGTTTGTCTAGGGACTGTTCTGGATCCTGTGGTAACCCCTGGTTAGCTGGGACTCATAATCCCTGTAACTGTGAAACACCCTATGTGTGCACAGTCCTGTTCTTATGTGCAACATGTTTTTCTACTAAACCAAAATCCTTCCTGTAAAAGTTCCATTTTATTCCAGTCTTCGAGTTCAGTTTCCCTCTATAATATTGGAAGGCAAAAAACCCATCCAGTATTCTTCCCCGTAACTGATGGGATGCTTGCAAGCCAAACCGGACAGTTCTTTCCCTCTCTTCTTCCTCTTTATTCCTTAATCTTGCTTTTTCTTTTGGGTAAAGCTCTAAAAACCAAAATCTATGCAAAACTTTGATTTCCCGGAGTATGTTATGTTATGCTTATGTTCTGGGGAAAATAAATAAAGTACTTCCTCACCCCAGCAGTGGGACAGTTGAAGGCAACATGTGTTTTCCCAAAACTTAGTTGCTTCTATTTCTGGTGTTGGGGCACAAGTGCTGATACTGCCTTCTTGGCTTGATCCATGTAGTATCTTTGCTTGACACTGCCAGCTGAAGAAGCTGCTGCTTCTCACTGCTTGTCAGAGCAGCTTGTGCAAATGCTTCCCCTCACACTTATGCCAAAACAAGATAGGTGAGAAGGAGGTAATGGTTTGGCTGAATTTGTGGCCTTTTCACTAAAGCAGAGCTGCAGAGACAGCAGATCAAAGTGGGCTGCACTAACTCCTTAGAGGTTCGAGCTGTGTCGTGACCCTTGGCATCAGCTGTCTGTTTCTAGCTTTGGACCAGCTCTGCAGAAGAATGGGCAGTGGCACCAACAGAGATTGCAAGACCTTACACACAGGAACATATATGTAGAAAGTGGTTTATTACAGGATAAAGATGGCAAGAAGGAAGTCCTTATGGAGAAACACAGTTGTATGCTTTTTCTCATTATTCTTCTTGGTAAGGCATAGCTTTGCTATTTTACTTTTTGAGGTGGTACGAGTGCTTGAGGGTACAAGTCCACACATGGTTAGGACTGTGAGTCTGAAAGGCTTTGCATGCTTGGGATAGATAGCTAATGTGAAAACCAGCTCATCATTCAGTCTGGAGTGATGTGTTTGACTTGGGACTGCAATATGGTATTTCAGTAATCTTGGGAACCAGACCCTTGTCTCTGCTCTCAGACAAGGAATTGTGATTTTCTTTTTGGCACTGTGGAGTCTCACAGGAGAATAAAGCTATCCTGGAAGTAAATACCCCTCTTCTAGATGTAGTCCTGCCATGCTGGAAAGTCTTCTGCTCTGACATAGGATGATGGTTTGGTGCTAGGTATTGGCTGTATTTTCAGTGGGTATTTAGCCTCTAGTAGTGCTGTTTGATAAGCTGTTAATTTAAATGGGAAGTGCTGGAGAATAGCCTTTTATTTCTACAGAAGGGAATTATGAACCATTCTCAGGAATGTAAGGAAGCTGAATACTAAAATTGCATTGCTGTTTGTGATACCAGGCAACCAGCATGACTTTGGTTTAGAAGAAATATATTTTCTTTTAGAAAATAAGTAATGTTTTAAATATATTTTATAAAGAAGATGTCTGAACTGTGGAGAAGATTCTACTGGAGTTTACTGAGTGTCTGAAATATTGGGAGTTGCTTTGTACAGCATGCTAGTATGGTAGTGGGTACTAAGTTATATATTTATATCTCTATATCTATCTGTGCTGGTGTCTCATGTTACTGTCCCCTAAATGTTTGAGATAGTTAAGGATGTATAGGTCATTAAAAGCTCATGGCAGGGTTTGGCCATAGCTGCTTTATGTTCTCCAAAGGCTGCAAACTCAGCCTGAAATACCTGAATTTTCTGTATCTGCTTTCTTCATCAACTCACAAGTGATATATACTCACATGCCATCAAACCCCTCTCTCCAGCCCTGAGTCAATATTGCATTTATAAAAATGGAGGAGTTATTTAACTTTAGCCTTTGAGCCTTACACTGGAAAGTTGCTGCTAAAAAAATAAATATTTCCTTTAGTTTAGGATAACAATTTCTCTAAGATTAGTAATTAATTTTAAATATCTTCTTCTAGCATGAAAGATACTGCCAGCCTCATGGAAGGAAAGTGTTAAATGGAGGAGGAGAAGGGAGATAATTTTTCTTGTCTCTAGATGATTAGAGAATTTGGCTCTTCCACCTCATGGGCACTTGGCAATTAAAGACTCAGTCCAAAAAAAAAACCCTTTGTTTCTGAGGCTAAACTAAACACTGGGGGAATGAGAGGGGCTGGAACCAGGATCTGCAGTTTGAGACGGGAACTTCTGTGCTTGGTAACAGCAGAAGAAGGAGCACTGGGCATAAGTTACACAGCTTGACTTTCACCTCCCAGCTGGTGCTCACAGTTAAGCAGTTTGAACTGCTTTGCAAATTACAGCCTTTAATAGGAGAACCTGTGAGAGGGAGGAAATCCTGAAGTGACAGAGATTTTCTTTGAAGAGCATCAACTTTTGTCTCTGAGCAGTTCTAAATAGCTCTAGAAGTAGCTACTCATTTGCTTTTAGTCTCTCCAGTAGTTCTGCCCAGTTCCAAGTATTTCATTTGCCTGAAGTCAAGTTGGATCTGAATGTTTTAATGGCACCAGCTGCTTTGTGCTATTTAAATAAGGTGTCCTCAGATGTAACAATAGTAAATAAATGAGCAGGAATTTTGTTTCTGTTATTGTTTTGGTTAGCATTGCATCAATGGAAGTTGTTGCCATTCATGTGCCTCAAATACAGTTTAGTTTATTCTGCCACCCAGGCAGATCACTGGCTGCTTGGAGGTGGCAGGAATCCAAGCACTTCTTACTAGTGGACCTTCATTAACTTGGTTTCTGTGACACTTCCTTCTGTGCTGAACTATTCCTGTTAGCTGCTCAGGCAGTTTGGTGACAAAAAGAGGATACAGACATCTATTTTCCGTAGTGATTGCACTTATATTTTATAGCAAATAACTGTCCCCAAAATCTTCTGATCTGAACAGCTGATAACAAAAGTTCAAATCCATTATGTACTTTGAAATGTAGGCTGTGTTGAGGAGAAGCTGTTGGCCTTCTTCTTAATGTCCCTGAACAATTTACATATGCTGATATGGTTGATCCAAGCCACCGTTCTGCTAACCTTCCTGCGCTCTGTGGCTCTGATCCAATAAAGCACTTAAGGACCAGCCTAAGGTTAAGCCTGTGAAGGGTCTTATCAGTGTCACTGTGATCACTTGAACAGTTTAAGCACGTGTTGAGTGTTTTTCTTGCTGAGGCCTCCTGTCCTTGATTGCCTGTTTAAGTCTTAATTTCCTTTATATATTTTTTTTTCTAAAAATGTGTACGGATAATGTTAAAATGCAGCAGCATCTGTTCTGTGAAGTAATATGAGTTGCTAATACAATTTTGGGGATAGAATGCTTATCTCATCTCAGCATGATTTTCTAGCCATTGTTTAGCTTATCTACTGTCTCTTACTGACCTTTTATTCCTTTGAGAACTGCACTTGAAGCAGGTCTGATTATTTGTCTTAATGCTATTTGTAATCCTGTTATCATTTCTTCCCCCCAGCACCTTTCCTTGCCTTAACAATGCATGTTCAGGTGTGGGGTACTGCCAGACCTTTCCCTGAAAAGGAGAAGTTTTCTTTTTATTCCTCTCTCTGTTTGTAGCCTTCAATCTTTAGATCATTATTAATTTACTTCTTTGTGCTTCTTTTACTGCCATCATGGGACAAAGACATCTGTAGTGAAATAGGCATTAGTGTGTTGGCCAGATGTGGAGCCAGTGAGCTATTTGAGTCTTGCTGAAGTGCTACCACAGCTCTAAGGAGGGTGACCTTATTCTGGTGACTGTGCCTTGCAGTGCTGGAAAACGGTGTTAAGCATTCACAGTAAAAATGATTCTGCCACATTGATTTGTCCACATTTGTAGCATACTTTGAAGATGGTCCAAAACAGCTTGTGGTGGATTACCTCTTGGACATGTTTAAAGTGACAATTTACTTGTCAGGCTCAGCGATGTTTCAGGAAGAGAGTGTAAATATTGGTAGGGTTTCTGTGTTGGTATCATTTGCAGGAGTTGTTGAATCTGTTACAAGATTACAGAATTACAGAATGTTAGGGGTTGGAGGGGACTTTGAAAGATCATTGAGTCCAACCTCCCTGCCAGAGCAGGTTCATCTAGATCAGGTCACACAGGAACACAACTAGGTGGGTTTTGAATGTCTCAAAAGGAGACTCCACAACCTCCCCGGGCAGCCTGTTCCAGGCTCTGTCATCCTCACAGTGAAAAAGTTTCTCCTTATGTTTACATTGAACCTCCTATGTTCCAGCTTGCACCCGTTGCCCCTTGTCCTATCATTGGATGTCACTGAGCAGAGCCTGGCTCTATCCTCCTGACACTCGCCCTTTACATATTTATAATCATTACTGAGGTCACCCCTCAGTCTCCTCTTCTCCAGGCTAAACAGACCCAGATCACTCAGCCTTTCCTCAGAAGGGAGGTGTTCCACTCCCTTAATCATCTCTGCGGCTCTGTGCTGGACTCTTTTGAGCAGTGCCCTGTCATTCTTGAACTGAGGAGCCCAGGACTGGACACAGTATTCCAGTTGTGGCCTCTCTGGGGCAGAGTAGAGGGGGAGAACCTTTTTTGACCTACCAACCACACCTCTTCTAATACCCCCCAGGATGCCATTGGCCTTCTTGGCCACAAGGGCCCATTGCTGGCTCATGGTCACCCTGCTGTCCACCGGGACCCCCCAGGTCCCTTTCACATACACTACCTTCCAACAGGTCAGTCCCCAACCTATACTGGTACCTGGGGTTTTTCTTTCCCAGATGCAAGACTCTACACTCATGCTTGTTATATTTAATTTTCTCCCCACCCAACTGTCCAGCCTGTCTAGGTCACACTGGATGACAGCACAGCCTTCTGGTGTGTCAGCCACTCCTCCCAGTTTTATGTCATCAGCAAACTTGCTGAGTGTGCACTGTGCTCCCTCATCCAGGTCATTGATGAATATATTGAACAGAGCTGGTCCCAGTACTGAACCTTGAGGGACTCCACTAGATACAGGCTTCCAACTAGACTCTGCCCCATTGACCACAACTCTCTGGCTTCTTTCCTTCAGCCAGTTCACAACCCACCTCACCATCTGACCACCCAGACCACGCTTCCTCACTTTAATGGGAATTTAATGCTGGTAGGTTGTAGTTTGGTAATTTTAATAGAGAAGTATCTTAGAACTTTTTTATATATTACTTAAGAAACCAAAACGAAATATATTTAGGACTGTAAATAGGTCAAAGAGCATGATTAGCAGCAGTTCTTGTCATTTTTTTGTTGCCCATATTACTGTGTTAGGCAGTTTCTTTTAAAGGCTCTGGAATCATCTGAATAAGCAATAAAAAAGGGGGGTTTTGCAAACACTGTATCTACACTCCTTGAAGTCAGAAAAGAAAATCTTGAAAATGTGACTCCCTAAGGCTTAAAATTGCAGAAATCAAATAAAAGTAGATGTGTTTCAGAAGCTGTATTAGCAATTCTTCTAAGTTTGCAGACACAGACCTAACGTAATATTTTCTGTATTTGTGTTTAAAGGTTGATCAAGGTGTACAAACCCATTTTGCTGTAGACAACAAGGCTGAATCTTTGTAGACTAAAGGGGTGGCATCTTATCCTTGTGTGTGGTTCCAAACTGATCTCCAGCGATATCTTTCTTAAGAGTCTGATGTTATATCATTGATACAAGCTGTGTTACAAAGTCCAGTGTCTAGAAGAATATGAATTATGTCCCTGCAATATTTAAGAGTGAAAAAGACTCTCAAGAATGATGCCTTTCCTCATTTTAGATTTGATTCAATTTAATCTACCTGTAAACAGGATATTAAAGAGAGTATCTCTGTAAGGTCTGGGGGAACTGAGTGATAAGACAGTTGAGGATTCTTGGAAGAGTATTGGTCAGACCTTGAATTCTTTTTTTTTCACTGTTTGAGATTGCATTTGTAATTATAAACAGAAATACACATAGGAAAACAACCACTATATAATAAATCCTTGCTCTTTAATGCCAATACTTGCAATTACTGATCGTGTTTAATAACTGGACAATCTGTGGTTTTCTAGGATGCTGAGAAACGAACGCCTCTCCATGTTGCATCATTCCTGGGGGATGCAGACATCATCGAGCTTCTCATTTTGTCAGGTAAGGTAGTGTCCCTCACTCTTATTAACTTGTAACTTAGCTAATTTTAAAGCTACAAGGAATACCCAGCAAAGCGTATATGAGTGAGATTTGGACAGTGTCTGTTCTCAGAGTTTCAAAGAACTGGTTGCAGTTGTTACAAGCTTAGAAAATATGGTGAGATTTGGTGATAAAACACCGTGACTGAGCAAAATGAATAAACAAAACAACATCTAAACCATTTGAGGGTTCAGAAACTTGCTGAAGTACATGTGTGAAATGTGGGCTTACATCCTGGAGTACAAACCAACAATTCCCATTAAGCAAAAATTATTATGGAGTAATAACAAAAAAAGTTATGATCGAGTTTGTCTGAACTGTAAGTAGTATTTACATTGGAAACATGATTGGAAGAGTCTGGAAGTCAATTTGGAGAACAGAAATTGTGGAGTAGGATGTATCTAAACAAAAAAAAAACAATTATTCAACTGTTCCTTCAAACGAGTTGTGTATGTTTTTAGAAAGCTATTTCAGAACTATCAGTCTTGTGATTGCAAGACACCTTCTAATTTTGAACCTCGAATCCTAGAAGAATTCAGGATGGAAGAGATTTCTAGAGGTTACCTGACCCAGCCCCCTGCTTTTAGAGCACCAGCCAATTTCAAAGTTAAGGTCAGGCGAATTTTAAGTCAGACAACAGTCTGACTGAGGAAAGGCTGAGGGACCTGTGTCTCTCTAGCTTGGAGAAGAGGAGACTGAGGGTTGACCTCAGTAAAGATTATAAATGGGCAAATGCAAATGATAGAAATATTTCTTCAGGTTAGCAGCCTAACCACACCAGAAGGCGGCAGAAAATGAGAATTCAGCTTGCTGAAAAATTTACAGTGTGGGCTTCTGGAAATTGGGCTTTGTGTCAGTGAGTGTGTTGGGGTTCAGTCTGCAGAAACTGATCTTTCCCAGCTAACTCAGCGCAAGTCAAAATTAATCTTACGTTGCATATTCTGCCTAATAATTCTCCTTTAATCTCTGAAGAATCATTACTCATGGAGAGCATCAGTATTTGTATCCAAGAGCAGGTTTGGAGGTTTATGAGGTTTAGAGGAACAGATTTGTGAGTTATGATAAACACCTCTTTGTTACGGTGTTCTCTCCATGAACTACGCTCCAAAGACAACAGAAGTGTCTTCCCTTTACTTCAACTGTTCGATCAGTAAACTGAATTAGAAGTAGAAGTGTATCATAAAAGATTAATCTGATCATAACATTTAGTTATGTAAGTAAGTCTGACTTAAAATGAGAAGGCATTTTCACAGAGAGAAAGCACAAAAATGCTTGCTGTTGGTGATAATAATATCAGCATGAGTAGAAGGCAGGAGGAGTAGCAACCTACTGCACTCTGTGTGAGGCTCAGGAAAGAAATGAAATGAAATACACACAGTCTGAGATTTGTGGCCCATGAACTGGTGGCAGAACAAATAAATGCAGTGTCTAATTAATGAAACTTCTGCCCAGGTGGTTGGAGACAGACCAGAAGTGGCTTTCTAGGTAGCCACAGAAATGGAGTCTGTTTAGAATTGATACAGGAGGGAGAGTGCCAGATCCCTTGACTGGTATGAATCACCCCAGCCTATTAAATATCAAAGCTAGATTTACACCAGCTCAGAGTCTGATCCATAATCATGATCAAACTGGGGAAATGGGCTATGTGGTTTTGTATTTTGAGGCTCTGTAAAAGCAGTGAGCTTTGAGCACTTCTTTTCCACCTCTTTTCTGTCAAGAAGTAGCAGCAGAGTAACGATCTCACATAAATGAAGTTCTGTATGATGACACAGTCATGGATGTGTAAGAAGAACCATCGGGGCAAATACAAGATCCATTCTTGTTTGTTCTGGTGCATCTTCCCCTTCTGGGCTTTGAGCTGGTGTCCAAGAACATTGAGTCCATTTCCCCTTGTTTCCTCACCAAGGACCTTGTAATCTTGGCCATATTACCACCCCTTACTACTTCAGAAGGCTCTGAGCTTCCTGGCAAGAAGTTTATGCACTGAACACACATTCAGGGCTTCCTCTGCTATGACAGGCTAAAGAATAGGTGGATTGGAGAGGCAACCTTCTCTTGGTCTTTCTCATGGCTTTGAGACTCCTGCTTTTGGGGATTAGGAGTATCCTCCTCGGGTGAAAGTTTGGAGGATGTCCCAGGACTATCTTCTCTCTCCTTCATGAGTCACACCAGGATCTGTGTGCTCTCAACTAGTGGGATCTCCAGGCCTTTGCCTTCGCCGTTGCCTTCCCTAGCAAGGACTTGCCTCCAAGGAGATCCTGCCAGACCTCCTGTTTCTGCCATATAGATCTTCGGTTCCTGTGTTCACATCTAGCACGGTGTTGGCTTGCTGTCTTGTTTGGGGTCCCAGTTCCATCTACTGAGTGGTGCTGCTGTGTTGGTATATTCTATTCTCACCGATTTTTGCTTTGTACTGTCTGTGAGGTGGTGAGGTGGGGTGGCATTCCTTCTATTTTTGTGTGTCTATTGCTGTGTCCCATAGCAGGAGTTGGAAAGGTGCATGTTCCTAATGTCATGAATGGGTTAAACAGTAGAGTTTCCTTCTTCTGTTGACCATTCCTAGTTGCAAAATCTAGATTTATTAGACACCTGTGGGTTTGACAGAAGTGCTGGATGGAAAATTGTATTTTGGTTACGATACTTTATTCCTGAAAGCCAGCATCAGGTTGTTTATTTCAGAACTCAGAAGAAGAGAGGCAATTTCAGATTCATTTCCTCTTTTTGCAGAAAAAAAAATAAGAGTGAAGGATGACAGAGGTTACAAACAAGCCATGATATTTTTTTTTAAAAAAAGTGTATTACAGAAAGTTTCTCCTGTTTATTTTATCCGTAACATTAGATACTACCTTGTCTACTTCAGCCTCACAGAGCAAATCCCCCAGCCAAGCCTTTCTGTCAGGCCCACAGGTACAAGCCCTCCAAGGACAGAGTGCAGAGTGGGTGCAGGGTGGGGCTGGGAACAGTCTTGAGAAGGTGGGGTTTTTAAGTGGATGTTTTATGGGGTGGATGGATGCTGTGGCTACCCAAAAGGATGTTAGGGGAAGTCTTTAAAGCAGCTTATCTTCTCAAGGAAGATTGCACTATGAAGGACACCATGTGCACCAATTTGAGTGTGTTATCAGGTCTCCTAGTTCTTATAAATACACAGGTTAATTCACAGAGTATTGTAGGAAGTTTATTGAAACATGGTTATGGTACTCGGCCCAGAGTGAGAAGAGGGACATAATTTCTGGGTGACTTTGAGAAAGTCTTGTAGGATGGACTTGAAAATTCAGACTTGATTTTTTGGACACAGATCATTTTAGGCACCTTAGCACGTTCTAGAGCACTTAGTTCTTCAGAGCTGGATTTCTGTGTTACTTAGTACTTTGAACGAGCTGTCCCCCAGGCTGTTGCAGGATGGACACTCAACTTTGTGAAGTGCAGAAGACACCTTTGAAAACATGAACATTATTCCTTGGGTGCCTCCACTCCATTTCCTTTAAAATGGCAGGTATTTTCTGTCCCTGAAGGAGTGCATCAGGGCTGGCAAAGGTTTTTTATTGTTGTTAACCGTTGCCTGCAAGGAACTGCTGGGAGCCTAAGAGCTGAATTTTGGTGAAGGCAATGAGCAGTACAGAGGGAAACATTTGGAACATCTCATTGGAAAACATGCACCTCAGTAAATGGACAGCACAAGCTCTCACATAGCCCAACTGTGCAGCTCTGAAGAAACTGAAATCACAAACATATTCAGCCAGTGCACTGAATTAGATATGTAAGAGCAATTTCATTTTGTCACATGAAGAGCCCCAAAGCACAAAGAGGTGAAAGGATGTGGAAAACAGCTGAGGAAGAAGAGGCTGATACCATGCTGTGTATTATTTTATGTATAGTTGTTTTTTTCTTTTATTATTTTCTTTAGCTATTTTCTTGGCAACTATTGAAGTTTCTCAAAGGGAAAGTGGATCAGTGAAAGGCATGAATAGCTACTGATGAAGACACTTGCCTGGGTTTTCTAATCATCTTCATATTCACCAGTGCCACAGGAGCTGTTGAATACTGAGGAATGATATGTTTGTTACGCTTTGCTACTCCACACATAAGCCTTTCTAATTTGCAACCATCTGCTTGTAGGAGTTGATGAATGGGTAGAAATAAACTAAAAGAAACCTTAGTTAAGGACATAAGGCAAAAATCCAAGAGAAATACAAAATACATTTCTAAACCCAAAAAGAGGTATGTGGTGGCAATCATTAGGAATTCACCTAGGCAGTTTGCATCCCCAAGACTTCCAGCAGGCCAAATCAGTAGAATGTAAGGTGCCTTGGAGTGCTGTCAGCTTTCTGGTGCTGGAGGAGGTTGTTGCCAGATGGGTCTCTAGAGTCTTGGGTGGTGTAGGCAAAGGGCTGGATACCAATCTGTATTGACCGTAGTAGCCTCCTCCTGAAGACAAAAAAGCTAACTACTTCCTGGGACAAATTCATTAGAAAGCTCTGAAACAATTCTCTTTTCTAAAGGGTGTTTTTCAGAGGGTAGGTTGCACCACTAGGTACCAGGTTCTGAAGTGAGCTCGAAGGATTGCCTCTAATTGTTGCAGTAGTTAAGAATGTTTCTTTTTCTTGCAGCCAAAAAATTATATCCCAGCTTGTGGAAATATGAAAGAACTTGTTTCTTCCCTGATTATATAGCACAATTCCCTGTAACCACTGTGATTCAGAGGCAAGCACCTTAATATTCCTGAGAAACAGCTCTCAGAAAGCACTTCTTATTCAGAGAGCATGATCTATTAATTACAGGCTTTTGTATATGGTGCAAAGTGAAGCTTAAGAATCCCTTTGTTGACGAAGTTCAGAGGTTTATTCAGGCTATGTGCGTGACACTCTTACTTCTCTAAAATTGTTCTTCATGTACTGGTCTTCTTTGACTAGTACTGCTACCTGTAGACCTGAGAGGTAAAACATTCTCAGGGTAAGCCCTTTTTAAATTCTAATTTTAAATTAATTTCTCTAGTCCTTTTCACTAGATTTCCTTTCTGGGGTATCACATCACTGAATAGCTTTAGTATTTCTTTCAAACAAATCTGCTTTATCACACAAATGTCCAGGATACCTTTTTTTTTTTCTTCCCTGCATTCAGCCAGCACTGCTGTAGTTGTTAAATGTTCTTCCTTTATCCTTCATACTGGCAAAGCTCCCCAAATCCATCCTCTTGCACAGCTGTCTTTGTTGGAGTGCACATTAGCACTGAACCGTGCAGAAGGCGAGTAGATTGTCTCCATCCCTCTTCTTCTGATGTTTGCTGAACAACACCTACAGAAGCTGAGGCATTAAGTGTCTGGTTTCCTCCTCAACCTGAGCATTTTCCAGTCTTGATCCCAGCAAGATTTGTGAAGCAGGGAAGCAGTCATATCTTTCAGTGGTCTGCTTAATGGAGCTGGAAACAAGAGACGGTTGTTCAGGCTCTTTCCCTTCATTACGTCTGCTGACAGCAGCAGTGCTCTGAATGAAGGGTTGCTTTTTTTATCCCCAACTGCATCAGTTGATCTAAAAAATGCATTTACTTAGAAACACATACATGCATACATATGTAATCCCCTACAAGAATCTTGCTTCTTTTGTGTTCAATAAACAAAGCTATTCCTGATAACAGTCAGACAGATCCAGTTCCTTTCTTTCTGAATCACGCTTCAGCTGCTATCTAGCAGGGATCTGGGAATGCATTTCCAAGGTGAGCAGGGTGCCAGGAGAGTCGTGGGGAGTGCTGAGAGGACCACATACAGCTCAGCTCTTGTTACTAGGGAACAGCTGGGCAAGGCTTTCACTGTCACACCCAAGGCGTGGATGTAACCTCTGCTGTTTACTTACAGGCGCTCGCGTTAATGCCAAGGACAATATGTGGCTGACTCCTCTCCATCGAGCAGTTGCTTCAAGAAGTGAAGTGAGTAAGATTTTTGCACATAAACTACATGCTGGGGGAAAAAGCAAATAATTGAGAGCTGTAGTAGGTAGCACCATGATGCCAACAGGGAAAGCATTTTGTGCAGAGCCTTTAGCATTGCAGCTGGAGGCCAGCTTTACCAAGTTAGTTACAGCTGCTTTTGAGTCTTCATGTGGCTGGTTTTCACCCTGTGGAAATCTTTATGTTACTGTAGCAAGTCCTACTGAGCAACCACCAGATGGAGTGGGTGACCAGAACTGAAGTAGGGGAGAGTCAACAGTGGTCTGCAGTGGCCACATCATCTTCAGGTGGTGAAATAAAGAAGAGTAAATCCACGTGGGTGTATGCACAGCATGCGTGTGCCAGAAGGGAGTGGATGTGTATGTGATCCAACACGTATTACCACATAGTTTGTTTTGGTTAATTGCATTTCAAGGCATCCATTAGGCTTTCTGTTAATGCATTTAATTCATGCCTAATGGAGGGTTAGCCCATATTTCTTCTACTTGACAGCTAGAAATCTTCTGGCATCATGTTGTTCTTCTTCCATTGCTATCTCAAAAAGGAGCAGCAATAGCTATCAGGAATGCAGCTCAGGCATGAGTGTGTTTTCAACTGCACCATTATCCTTGGCTTTCCATTTTGGACCTCCTTTTATATTTTTATCCTCCTAATACTTAGTTAACAGTGAACCCAACTGCAGACCGAATTGGTTGCTGGGGACCAGAGGAGGGATTGTAAAAGGGACAGAGGGTGGCTGTCTTCCAGAGATTGATGGACTCAAATCACCTCCGTAACAGTCCCAGTGCTTGCCAAGCCTGGAGGCTGGAATCCTGGGCTTGCTTCTGAACTCATGCATTGTTTCCTGCTGGCTGAGCTTCCCAGCTGCTGGCATCCACGGAAACCCTCTGAAAGGAATATCTGATAGAGCCTGAATGCTGTAATGAGGCAAAAAACCAAAAAGCCATGTTGGAAAACAAAGGTCGGACTTAAACCGTAAAAATCAGCCACTGTCTTTCTGATGAGGGAACTGCAGCTTGGTTTGGTTTTTTGGACTTGTCAGAGTACGAGATTTTTATTGTCAGTAATAATCCTAACAAAAAAAGTGTGTCTTGTGTGTCATCTCTAACTCTTTGTCAGCTGAAGGCCAATTGCACAGGAAGAAACTGTCTTCCATTGTGCTGGCAGTTCTGGCACCTCAAAGTGAGTAGCCAGGGGCTGTAAGTGAGGCAACTGGGGAAGTCCCCACCCTCTGAAGCCTTTTCGTAGTCCTCTCTATATTATATAAACACACAGAGCTTTCTTTTCCTGGGCCTTTTTCTTTGTTATTTATAGAATAATTGCTACTTATGGTAATAATTTTGAAACAAGATTCATCATTTTGAGGCTTTTTCACTGCTGCTTTTACTTTTATAATAGGACAAAACTGGTAGTGATAGTAGCACTAGGTTAATCACACTGATGGTAAGTGATGAATTCATGACCCAGAGGTTGGCTGCTATGACTGTGTGATCTTTGAAATTCCTGTGAGCATAGCTGCTTTTAGAATGATCACCTGCAACTTTTATTACCAATCTTTTCCTGCAAAGCTTTGACAGCAGTCAGAAGCTGTCCTCTTGCACGCTTTTACAGGTTGTTTAAAAGCATGAACAGATTTTTAGTTAAGTCTTAATGATTTTTTCAAGTGGGCTTTAGGAATTTAGATGTTTATTTACATATCAACAACCCTTAGGTGTGTCTGGGCAGGATTGTTAATAGATGTATCAGCTTTCAGCCTTACAGTTTGGAAAAGTAAGATTTCACTCTGCTAACTTGGGATAACTGGAGACACTGAATACAGAGGCTTACACCATAGCTGCGGTGCACGCACATGTAGAAATGATGTTAAGAGAAAGGGATAGCTCACTCTGTCAAAAGCAATAAAACTAAAGCTTCTCCATCAGCATTTAACATTTTTATCCCAAATCTGATAGAGCAGCAGATTTGCAGATGTAAACAAAAATGTGTAAACTTTTTTTTTTTTTAAAATTCTAAGTACTTTTAGCTGAGACACTTCAGTCCTTATTATTTACTTCTAAATACTCTCCTTTAACTTCTTTCTTTCATTAAGAGTCAAAGTGCATGAATTTTCCTGCTGACCTATGTCCTAGCTGGGAAGGTCTCCAGTGAATTACATTTAAATTACTTTTAAAAGAGTAGACTTGTAATTTAAAAAACAAAGTCCTGTTGGGACATCACCAGCAATATATCATTATTGATGCTGTAAGAGATACAGTGTCACTAACTGAAGAAATCTGTTAGAGCACAGTGTGGTAGTTGGCTGTAGAAAATGAAGTTGCTGAGATTGGTTGAGGACAAAGAACTAAAACTCCTAGTATTGGATGTACTGTAGATGCAGACTGCAGGCACTCTCCTGGGCCATTATAAATACAGAAGTGCTACTTAAACACACTGGATGTAATGTAATACATTAATAAAATTTTGGCCAGGCTTACCAGAAAACGTTTCAGTTTATGCAAAAAGAATAAGGTATTATGTAGGACTAGAGCTCTCCCACTTACCAGCTGTGCATTGTAATTAGCAGACAAGGCTACTTGAATGCTACTGTGTCCCAGTGGTTCCTTGTAGTTTGTTTGTTTATGGGGGGAAAAAAAAGGAGGAAGAAACAAAATGTAATCCTGAGAGAGACGACTTGTTTCATCTGACTTCCTTAATGGCAGATACATGGTTGGAAGCAGAAAAGAACTGATGGTGAATTCTCCAGTGAGACAGTCTCTCAAGAGAGAAGAGTACATTTTCTCCCTGGGAAACGTTCACTTTTAACCAACAAAATTAACCTTAAAAGATGTTGTTTGGTCTCAGGCTGACAGAATGAATGTTGCAGTGAAGACCCTTGGCCTTCACTCAGCCCTTGGGGAGGGAAGGAATGCTAATGCTAACTTGGGGACACCAGCATAGCATCAACCCTTGCCTGTGATTCTCATGTTTTGCAAAGCTAAAATTTTATTTTCACATATTCAGATTACTTTCTCCTGTTTATAAATAAAACTTACAGCAATTTGCTATCATTTTACTGTCTGAAAGGATTTGCTTTTCATTTTGTAATAATTTCTGTGACAGTGAGCTCAGATAAGTACAGATAATGTCTTCAACAGTTATGACGACTGAGGTACTGAAGCTTAACCAACCGAATGATTTGGTCTCTCTGCATACGCAGCTTCGTACATCCCAAAATCAAATTAGGAAATTCTGATTGTGAGGACTCTGCTCTGAATGCTTGCAGAGGCGATGTGTACTCTGATGGTTGAATCAACAATAATATTTCACTAGGTGGGGAGGTTGTTCTGCTAAATGCTGCTTCCTCTCCTTCCTCCTGGCCACATCTGATACGCATAGGTGATATGACCGAGCTGTCAAGAAGGTGGGCCATGTACTTATCCATAACCAAGCAGTTTGAATGTAACCATGTTGCTGTTGCAGGAAGCAGTGCAAGTATTGATTAAGCACTCAGCTGATGTCAACGCTCGGGACAAGAACTGGCAGACACCCTTGCACGTGGCGGCTGCGAACAAGGCAGTGAAGTGTGCGGAAGTCATCATCCCCATGCTGAGCAGCGTCAACGTCTCTGACCGAGGCGGGCGGACAGCTCTGCACCATGCAGCTCTCAATGGCCACATTGAGGTGAGTGCTTAGGAGTCTAATTCATCGTTGGCTTGTTTATTTATTTTCCCTGTTCAGACTGGTGACCTGCTGTGGCTGGGTATAGACTGAGCCCCCATGTTCCTGAATCCCACAAATTCATCTGCTTTCCAGACTGTGGGATGAATCTCCTACCTGCAGAAATGAGACAGTGGCTGGAAAGTACCTGTGCAGAGCCAGCATGCAAGGGAGATGTGCATGCAGACTTGGAGAGCTGGCTGTGTCACCCGCTTCAGCAGCTCAAGTGTGTCCTTGGCTCTTTTGAGCTTGATTGCCTATGAAAGTAAGAGTGGCAGAATGGAAAAAAGGGAAAACTGGTGGATTCATTTCATACTGAGAAATGTTCAGCTTTCTGAGATGTAGTCAGTCTGCTTTTCTAATTAGACTTTTAGAAAATACGCTCTGGCTTTTCTATTTATCTTATACAAGCAAACTCTTCTAGTCTTATTACTCTTTTGTATGAGGTATGTTACTTCACAGTCTGGAGCAATCTTGTCCCAGTCTGCAAGAAAACCCCTTAAGTTGGTCTTAATGGCAAGAACTAAGACCGATGTTCTTCCAGGCTTGTTTCTCTTCCAGGTTGTTTGCCAAGCTGAATTTGAAGCACACTGGAGTAGCAGTGCCCTGCATGCTCTCAGCCTTCTCTGTGGACACAACTTGTCCTTGTTACCTGTGGCCATTACTGGTCCATGTCATTATTGCACACAACTTTGAACAGAATTCATGTAATTCACAAGTTGATGGTTCAAAAGCAGGATTTTGTGATCAGAACTTCATTGGTAGAATGATTTGTTATAAACTGTTGAGTGTGTGGTATACAGGGTTGGCTTACCTGCTGTTGTTGCTTCTAGATGGTGAACTTGCTCTTAGCCAAGGGGGCAAATATCAATGCTTTTGACAAAAAAGACAGAAGAGCTCTTCACTGGGCAGCATACATGGGTAAGCCTTGAGCTGTTGCTCCTTCATTTTAATTCCCTATTCACAAACTGACAGCATGTTCATTGGGCAAGAGCCGACCTGGCCATGGAAAGTGAGCATTGTATTTACCCTGAAGAAGGAAGGGTTCAGCTGATCTAAATACATACTGTCCATTTACAACTTTGCAGCTGGTGAGAACTTGGCTGTGAAGTCCTTTTTAACACAGTTAATTGGGGACTTTTTGCATAGCTTTCTCCATTTTCATCTTTTTATCCTGACTCTTAATTCCAGCCTGAAGTGTATTTTGGCTTGAAAAAATACAGGTGATATTTGTTTTAGTTTTTGCTAAAAATCACTTTATATAAAATGACAATAAATATGATCCTAAATTTTGCTGCTTATTCATGTCTATAAGTAACTATATTATGGTATTATTGGGAAGTGCTTCATTGTCTTCCTTCCTGTTAGGAGAAAATTGTTGTCTTTTATTCCAGAGTGGACAAGAGCAAACATTTGTCTATTCAAAACATCAGTGTTTCCAAAATTAAATAATTGACCTTGTCATCCCTTTCAAGTTAAAGGAAAATTTATTATAGTGGGGTGTTATAATGTAAAAGTACTAGAATAAGATTGCCTGTGATAGTGCTCACACTTGTTCATGAGCTTTTGTTGGCCAAGCAATATATTCCAGATTATAATTTGTGAGGTGTTGCATACACTCAGCCAGGACCCCTTTCATCTGAGCTGCCAAAATCTTGATTTTAATCCTGGCACTTTTGGAAACAAGGCAATAGGAGATGGCAATCTGTGAGAAAAGCATATTGTGCACGTTTTTTTTTTATATAAACAGACAGATGGAAATACTCCTGGCAATGAATGTTATTTGGCTTTTGAGCTAGTGAGCTGTGAACTCTGCTCCTTAGTGGTGAAAGTCTTTTATGTTGTGCTGTGTAATTCCACATCATTCTTTTCAGAAATTCATGGTGTACTTTTCAAAATATATAGGTAACATTTAAGGCCTAAATTAGCAGTGGGATTTAGGATTCTGTAGTGGAACTTGGACAGAATTTAGTTAATGAGACTTGAGCATTTGATCCTGTAAAGCCTCACATAGTTTCTTAAGTACTTAAATATCTTTGGGATCTTTGGACTTTGTCCATAAAGTTTCCTAGGTCCTGCACAGGCCCAGAGCTACCTCTGTAGTGAAAGTGCTGTACAGCTCAGATGGTGCACAACTTTGTATCATGTTTGACATAATCAATTTTTAATTCTAAGAAAGGCAGCTCTGCTTCCCCATGAAGGAATGTGGACTGTTCCTCAGTTGGGCTTGATTTAATTTTGGTGGTTAGGGCACTATCTGAGCAGGCAGGCCAGGTGGTTTGAGACCTTCAGGGAGAGGAGAAAACTGAAGATACAGGTGGGTTTTAAGTTGCATTTTGAGATGTGCAGCTCTTCCACTGTGTTCTGTAGGGATATCCTAACTCAGGGTAGGCATTTTAATCCTGAAGACAGATATCCCATGGATCTGGCAGTCAGCTCTCAGCCTGTGTAACAGTTGAAGCTAATGCAGTTATTTCAGTTTGCAGACTAAGAGTGTGTGTGTGGAGACCGTGAGTTCAGATTCAGACCTGTATTCAGGATTTTTTTTCACTGTTTCTGTTACTGATACAGTTTTGGAGAGTCAAAAACTTGATCCACAGATCAGTGGATTCAGTAGATAATCTTGTATTTTATTTCTAGGCATTGGATCAAATTCTGCCCTTGGCTGAAATTCACTTTTATGTGTCCTTGATGGTGCTAGAAAGGGGATACCTTAATTTTGCCATTTATTAAAGTTGGTTTTTATTGCTAACAAAACCCAAAGTGTTAGCAGTTGAGTTTGCAGATGACATCCACAAGATCTTGTGCTGGGTGACTTGTGTTGTCCTGCTCTTGTGCTTACTATTCTTTCTTTAACAGGGAGAATAAAACACTATAAATAGAGAAATAAAAGGGGGTTGGTTTATTCTTTTAATGACTGGAAAACTAATTCAGTAAAGAGAATTTTCACACATCGGGTGAAGGTGAAAGCCTGGATTTCTAGACAAGACCTAGAGCTAGGATTAAGAACATCTACGAAACTGCTTTATTTTCCCTTGTAAAGCTGTGGGAGCCTAGTGAAACAGCAGCAAAATGGGCAGGGCGTTAGTGAGAAAGCAGTATTTGGGAGAAGTGATGCTGTAGGATGGTATACTCATCGATTAAAAAACGCCTTCCAACCCAAAGCATTCTATAATTTTATGATTACTATCTTTTGTCTTTTGAAGGTCACCTAGAAGTTGTTGCCTTACTGATTAATCATGGTGCAGAAGTGACTTGTAAAGACAAGAAGGGTTACACCCCACTTCATGCAGCTGCATCCAATGGACAGATTAACATTGTGAAACACCTCCTTAATCTGGGGGTAGAGGTATGTGGAAGTGTGTTCTTTGTGAATTCTATGTTTCTCCATATTTGGAGATACTTTTTTCTTCTTTCTTATGAATGCTGCTACAGACATTGGCAGAGCTTCTACATTAAAGAGTTCCCATTTCCTGGATCACCTTGTGCTTGATGTGGTTTATTGGTTCAACTACCAGGAAACATTCAGGAATAATGTCTGATACGGGCAGTAAATTCTAGGCCACCATACTGAAGAGATCAGGAAGTATATTGCTGCAGAGGAAGATGGATAATGCAACTTCCCTTGTCTCTCTGATATGATGAGCAGTTGTTCTCAATGTATATGCTGTGTACTTCACTATACAGCAGTTCAGGCTGTTTAAGTTTATGGAGCTGTATTTCCTCTGTCGTTGATGGAGTGAAGGAGAAGCACTATTTTCATGCTGGAAAATAACTTTTTTTTCCAGGGCACAGACTTCTTTTAGTCTAATACTGTCAACTCAGTGGTTCAAAGCAGCAGTGAGATGACCAGAAGAACTTGCAGTGGTTAGTTGAGATAAATCAAGCCATTGCGTGTGCCGCTGCATTTTCAGCTGACTTCACCTGCCAAAAAATGTCGTAAGGCCATGTTCACAGGCTGCTGGCAGTGAAGTTGAAGGGCAGTAGGTGTTTCCTCTTATTAGTAGTACTATGCTAATGACTACCATTAACTTTCACACGCTCCACTACTGGGCATCTGACCTTTGAGACACCTGTATTTTGTGGAAAGGTATTCACATCATCCCCGAGTCTTCTGTTCAGTCTGTCTTGTCCTGTTTTACAGAACAGCAATTGAATACTAAGCTGTTAATCACAAAGTAACATAATCTTAATTACATCTTTATAATACTGAGCCTACTGAAAGTGGTTTCTTATTGAAATGTAAATGGCTGTGCAATTTCACCTTCCCTTCACTCACCTTCACTCCCTTCCCAAAAGAAAACTGTGGAAAGAGCTCTTAAGCCTGATTCTGTTCACAAAAATTCAATAGTTGGTGTTTTATTTTTTTAATAACTTCTGTGAACTTTTTATTTATCCTAGTTTCCCACTTGCATATAAAAGCTTGCCAGCTTGTTGTGACTTTTGTCATCATCATTACGTAGTCCTGCTATCAACTTTAAGCTTCATACTGGCTTTTAGAAGTTGCCAGTGGATAAAAAGTTAATAATAGTAGGGGTAAAGCATTCCAAATTAAGCTCTCTGGGAGTATATTTTTGTCAATGAAATTTGCTGGTGAGAAATATGCCCTGTGACAGTTGAAGCCTCCAGCTATTTCAATTTGCTGTTATGTAGTGCATTATGTAAAATGGCAAGCTGATGTCTGTAATTTTAACTATGTCTCCTTGTCTCATTTTAGATTGATGAAATGAACATCTATGGAAATACTGCCCTTCACATCGCCTGTTACAATGGTCAGGATTCTGTTGTAAATGAGCTGATTGACTATGGTGCTAATGTAAATCAGCCTAATAATAATGGATTCACTCCCTTGCATTTTGCTGCTGCCTCCACTCACGGAGCACTGTGTCTTGAACTACTAGTGAATAATGGGGCAGATGTTAACATTCAGGTAAAACTTGCATTGCATATCCTCAGCCTTACTTTATCCTGTTTTGCATACCTCAGGAGACTGGAAACTATAGTAATGGGTACAGCATGGCTGTAAATCCTTGATGGAAATAGAGTGATGCTGAGAATGTTGATCATTAAACTGTTTGGATGGGATTAATTCCCAGCACAGGAGTGCTCAGTCTTTGATAAATATAATGGCAGCTTTAAACTCTAGGCCAGACACTCACCTGGAGGCATGAACCACTACTAAAATATAGTCCCTGAGACTCTTATCAAAATGTTAGCTCAAGGAGCTGTGGTAAGTCGAGGAACTATTCCTTCCTGGTGTTTTCCTTCCCCCTGCGATACGGTTTTAATTAAACCTGATTCTAAAATTTTTAGAATTTAGATTGATACTCTGTCCCGTCATCAATGTCATCGATGAAGATGTTGAACAGGACCAATCCCAGCACTGATCCCTGGGGGACTCCACTGGTTACAGCTCTCCAGCTGGACCTGGCACCTTTGACCACCACTCTTCGGACTCTATTGTCCAACCAGTTACTAATCCATCTTACTGTCTGCTCTTCCATCCCATAGTTCCTGAGTCTTAGAAGTAAAGACTGAAGCGAAGAAGGTGTTGAGCAACTCTGCCTTCTCTGCATCCTCAGTTATCAGGGATCCCACCTCATTCAGCAGTGGCCCCACACTTTCCCTATTCTTCCTCTTACCACTTATGTATTTGAAGAAACTTTTCTTATTCTCTTTTACTTCATTTGCCAATTTAAGTTCTAAGAGGGCTTTGGCCTTCCTTGTTTCCTTCCTACATGCCCTGACTACCTTTCTATAACTCTCCCAACTGACAAATCCTTTTTTCCGTGAGCTGTATACTTCTCTCTTCCTTGAAATCTCCTTCAGAAGCTCCCTGCTCATCCATGAGGGTCTCCTAGCCTGCCTTCCTGATTTTTTCCTCAGTGGAATACATCTATCCTGGGCCTGGAGGAAGTGGTATTTAAAAGTTAACCAACTTTCTTGGGCTTCTTTACCCTCCAGAGTCCTAGCCCGTGGGATTCCCAAGTCCCTTGAGCTCAGTGAGTAGTCAGGGCACTGTTTAAACTCAGAAATATTAAAATAAAATTATGGATTGTGCTTGCCAATGAATGTGAACCCCCATGCCAATACACGTGAAATGAACAGTGAGACTGATACCCTTCCCTTGCCATTTTCTCAGCTCCTTGGCTTCCCCAATCTCAGTTTTGTTCTCTAGAACCCAAAACATTGATTTCTACTCATTGTACCTTACTTCTCATGTGCCATATATTTCCTAGTTTTCCTTTGCAGGTATCCTATTTTTGATTGGGTGGAAATATATTAACTCAAGCTTTCTAATGTAGTGGCTTTTATTCTGGGACATCTCTCTTAAATGCAGATTGATAAACAGGATATAGTTCTTGAATCTCTTGGAGACTACTCATACTTAGCTTTATGGTTCCTTTGCTTTTTTTTTATTCCGGTCATTGCAAGGGTTAGGGGAAATAATGACTCGATGGGAAATGTTACTTAAAAATAATATTCATGAATAATATGTCATCTATTTGTAGTTTTCTAGTGGGTGTTGTGTGCCACCAGGTTGTCAGGACAGGCTCCAGCCCAGTTCCTATTCACTGCTGAGGAACTATTTTACTTGTATGCCTGTACCTTCTGCATTTACCATCCTGCATTCATTCCTACAGACTTTTGAAGCCAGTGGAGGTTTTATCTGAAAGATAGCTGTAGGACATTAGGTGAGAGACTTGGAAGTGTTACTACTGCTTTACATGCTAAATGGTTGTTTTTGTGTTTTGTCTGTTAGAGTAAGGATGGGAAGAGCCCACTGCACATGACAGCTGTCCATGGAAGGTTCACACGGTCACAGACCCTAATTCAGAATGGTGAGTTTCTCTGCCTGTTTAAAGGCTCTTTTTAAAGAGTAGGCATTTCTAAGGTTGCAGTTTTTAGTTGTTCTGAGCCAGAGTGCCAAAGGACTGCTCCAAGAGCTGTGTAGCTCTCCATCAGCTTCTGTCTGCTCTGAGCTCTCATTCTGGCATGTCATCCATCACAAGCCTGTGGTTTTTGTTGTTAACAAAATCCTGTGTTCCTCCAGGTGATGGTGGTCCAACAGATCTGTTGAGATTCTTAACCTGAAAACAAGAGTTCAAAGCTGTGTTTAGGTTGGGGTTTCTTGCGTGTGTGGGGTGGTGTTGTTGTTTTGTTTTTTGGTTTTTTTGTTTTTTTTTTTGTTTTTTTTTTTCCCTGATGAGAAGGAAATACAACTTTCTTTTTCCAGATACTTAAAAACTGAAAAAAGAACAAGTTTCTAGTTGTCCTCCCTGGGGTGCTCTGGTGTTCTTAGAGCTCAGAGCATTTTCTCTACCCTCTACTCAGGAGCTCTACTTCTCTCACCCGCTGTAGTTCCACCCTTCACTGCTGTCTTCATTAAGTGCTGAATAAATACTTGGGAGGGTGGATCAGCTCCACCTTGTTTGTTCTGGCATAACCAGGATTCCTGATTATCAGTGATTTGTCAGGTATCTCTTTTGTCCAAGAATACTGCATTGTATTGCTAATATTATTGTTGGAGATCTGGCAGAGGCCTGTTTCCAATGGATAGAGGTTGCCATTACTGATTGTTTACTTATCCCTCTCAACTTTGGCCAGTGTACCAGACAGAATGTTCTGGCATTGGTGGGTGGTTGATTTGTTTTATTGTTTGTTTTCCAAAATCCTAAACTTGAAACTCAAGTGTGAGATGTTGAAGATGACTGATTAGTTAGTCTATAAATGTAATGACAGTTTCACAGAAGATTGCATTTTAGAATGGAGGTTTTCAGTATAGCATGCTTCTTTCAGGTCATCATGCACTTTATTGTCATATCTCTGCAAGGATAAACAAAATCTTAATACTAAAAGGAGTGTGGACAAACAGAAAGAAACTGTGCTTTAATGAAATTTTTAGTTGTTTAGTCAAATATGCGCTTGGACTTACAGTTGTTACTTGCTCTCTGTTGGATTTGTGTGTGAAAGGACTGGCAGTTCTTCATCTTCCCTTCCCTTCCTTCCTTTTTCTTCATTTGCTGCCCATCTAATTTTAGTATTATACACAAATCTGATTGCAACTGACTTTATGCCTCATTGCCATGGGATATTGTAGAAGAGAGAAATGTCAATGATTTAAAGAAATGGAGTTTAATTCTGCAGTACTTAATGATCTGGCTAAAGATATCTCAATTTTTGGCTGCTGTCTCTAGAGATTTTTAGAGGAAAAATGGATTACTTTAAAATTGGAACATTGCAAAGGTGATGCCTGTCTTTAAAACGGGGGGAAAGAAAAGCTGAAGAATTTTACATAGCCAAAACTTCTAAAATGAACAAATGAACAAACTAAACAGTTAGGGAGGAGTGGGCAGTATCCAGAATAGACTTCTCAAGAGGATCCTGTATAATTGGAGATAGGAGTTACAATGCAAGTGAAGAAAAGGAAAGATCCCACACACTGGCAGGAGTATCAGTTTGACAAGTTCAGAATGACAATATCTGGGTGGGCAGGGGTTCCTCAAGAGAGGATCTGGGGCTTGTAGAGGATCAGAAGCTTGTTGACCACAAGTCAGCAGTGTCTTGCTCCTTAAAAAAGGTGATCAACACCATACATGGTGCTGTACAACGTGCAGGAGTGTGTAAATAGGAGCACATCCAGCAGACATGAAATAACCCTTTTGCTCAACTCAACACTGGGAGATGTCAGTGCTTTTTCTGGCTTTTGACATTTTACTTCCAGAAGGATGTGGCCCAGCTGGAGAGGACTAGGGAAGGATGAGAATAGTTGGAGTGCAGCAAACCTGGCATACAAGGAGAGACTGAAAAAATTACAGTTCCTTGGTCCAAAAAGAAAAACAAGGACTTGATGGCAATCTTTGCATGGCTCAAAAGCCACAGCAAAGAAGAAATAAATAACCATTTTTTCCTGCTTGTGAGGATAAACCATGAGTTGATAGGCTTAAATTGCATCAGGAAAGGTTCTGCGAAAGTGCTGTTTTGGTGTTCTTTCATTGGACACAGAGATGTCACAAAACATACTTGTTTGCAGTGTGTTCCTGCTGGCCTCTGCAACAAAATATTTAACATAAAATATTTAGCATTGTTGTCTCACAGGTGAGGCTGGCTGTCAATGCCTTTATGAATGAGGGCACAGTTTCAGCAGGTTTTATTAGTTTAGTTCCAGGAATCCCTTTGAACCTTTAGATGAGCAGCAAACGTGAATTATGTTCTTGACTGTTGTAGGTCATCTTCTTCACCTATTTCCAGCCTTTTTTTTCCCTGCCACTGCAACTGAAGAGGGAGGTGAAAATACTGCTGCCAGACCACATTCTGTATCAGTGGCTGACAGCTTGCTGTGTTCTGGTTCTTGGTCTCTGAAAATATAGTGTCTCTGTGGTTGGACTGATTATACTGCAGAGAAATAGAATTTGTAGTCACTGATTCATGCTCAATCCTTCAGTGTTGAACTGTATGAAAATGTCTTTTGCAGGAGGGGAAATCGACTGTGTTGATAAGGATGGTAACACCCCTCTGCATGTGGCTGCAAGATATGGACATGAGCTTTTGATTAACACCCTCATAACCAGTGGAGCTGATACTGCCAAGTAGGTGGCTGAAGTGGAGCTGGTTCTAATGATCAAGTATTAGGTCCTATGCCTGGAAACACAGTTACTCCTCAAGTTCTAAAGTGTGAAGGCTGAAATGGATAATCATACTTCAGTGGCTGACATGGAGCTAAAACACGAACAGTTGGGAAGGGTGGAGGGGGAGTAAGCCATGTTAAGTTCCTCTTGTGCCCAGTTAGTGTGGATACAAGTAGTGTATGTACTGCTTCCTTTTCCTAAAGCATTGATGTGGCACAGTGGTATATTATGTACATGAAGCACATATGTATATAGAGTGCATCTCGATCCCAGTTACTCCAGAAAGCCTGTAGTAATGAGTTTGTACAGGAAATGTTACTGAAAAAAATTCAGAAGCCTTCCAAGGGAATTGTGTGCATATCCCTTAGTAGCTAAATTAGCCTAATCTTCAGTGGCCTGTCATATATGGTAATTATTCTTTTGCCTTGTATCTTTTGGTATGACACAGGATAATCAGTAGAAACACAGTATTGCAAAGCAGATATGGCTAAGTATTTCTGATCTCAATATAATAACTACAACCTGTCTTCGTGTTGCATGGTTTCTGATATTCAAGTGGCTGAAATAATAGGGACTGCTTTTATCTGATTGTTTGGGGTTTTTTCTCTTGCACATGTGTCAAGACTGTGCCTACAAGAGGAAAAGTATTGCCAACTCAAACATTGGCAGGTGCTTGATTTTTTAAGAGCACTAGAGTATTGGTTAGTTATGTTCAGGTTCTTATGGTCTGTCAAAATAGCAAACCTGAAGGTAAACAAAGGTGTGTGTGACCAGAATAAAGCAATGCCATGAAGGACATCTGTACCAGGGGTTTAATGGCAGCATCTGATCTACTGAATGCAAGTTTTCAGCAATTACCTCCATAAGTCTCCAAAACACAGTTTCTTACTTAGAACCTACAGTAGAAAACTGTGACTTCTCTTGACTTACCTAGCTAAGAAAGCATGCTTTCAGATGCACATGAGCTGGTTTTAATTTTGAAGGTACTTGCAGCTCTCAGTATTTTGTTTGCTTGCTTGACAGTGTTTAAGAAAGTGGCACATATGTCTATATTCTTTTATCAAGTACAACTGTCACCGTGCAAACTTGGAAGGTGGAACCAAACTTCAGTTGGCACAGATAATGAAATTCCACAGGCTTCAGCTAATGACACTGGATTTTATTAACAGAGCCAGCATGCAGATCTTGGTGTCTAAACAGATGTGTATTTTTCCTAGCTCTTTATGCAGTACAGTAAGTTGCAGTCTGTCTCTTGTCTTGAGGTTTAAAGGGAAAATGAGATGCAGTGGCGTAGCCCACTCTTGGAATCATGGTTATCCAGTTAGAAATTTCTATTTCACACTTGGGTGACTGCAACATTTATTGAATAAAATACTTTTTTCAGCAGCAGAATTAAGTGAAATAAGAAGTTGGCTCAGAGGTATGAGACAGATCCAAATGATGCTACCGTCTGTGCTAAACAAGGAACACTGAAATGCTGGGAATGGGCTTCCATATATGCTGCATGTAAATAACTCTGTTTGAGCTCCTTGAAGTGGCTTTGGAAAGAAAATTCTGCAGCATTGTTAGCACCAACTGCAGACAGCTCAGTCAGTCTTTGAGACAACTACATTTAAAGAGGAAAGTGTGTAAGTGATGGGAGGAACCAGCATAAACAGTGCTATAGAAGTGTGACACTGGCTAGCAGATGTGTAGTATAGTATTTCAATGGAAACTGGCCAAAACATGCACTGGGTGGAAATCTTGACCTAAAAGAAGTATATAGATAACTAGGTCGATGAGGAGCTAGAGGAAATTAGGTGTGGGAAGAAGCATAGCAATACCTAATGTCCAATGTTAGCTTCAATAAGTAAATCCACAGCTAAAAAATGCAGCCTGTTTATACAGGCACAGCAGCTTGGTGGAGCTTGTTTCCTTCAAAGAATAGGCTGTTGGGTCATCTTTTAATAGATGTACTGTAAGATGTAGATGCTGACACTAGCAAAATTAAAATATGTACAGTGCCACAAGACACTCCTTAGTGTAGTGAATCATAGAATCATAGAATTGTTTCAATTGGAAAAGACTTTTAAGGATCAAGTCCAATGATTAATGTAATACTGCCAGTCCCACCACAAAAGCAGCAAAGAGGACACATTTCATGGGAAGTAAGAGGCAGGATGGGCCTGTGGATTCTGGAAAGAATAAGGTCTTTAAAACCAAACCAAAATTACTTAAGTACATTTGCTCTCTCCAACATGTTGTACATAAGAGATCTTTATAAACATCCACATTCTTTTTTGTCTAGAGCTTTGTAATTCTGCTCTATGATGAGTCTTGCAGAAAGACAAGTTCCTTTATCTTTGGGTCTGTACCTGAAACCCTCTCCATGAGGTGATCATACTCTCCCATTCACCAATTTTCTTGCAGAAATGAAGGGCAGAAATTAATCCATCTGCTATTGTTCAAGAGTTTGTAAGTTTTCAAAATCGTGTCTGCTGAAGCAGGCAGTAGATACCATCTTGTTGAGATAGTTGGTTTCAGAGGCTACATGCTTATGTGCACATGGAGGATGGATGGTAAGATATTTTTAGAATAACAAGATGCTTTTCACGAAACAGTGCTAAATGACAGAAACCAACATGTCCAACCACAAAAGTCTTCTTAGTAAACAGTGGCATGAACTGGGATGATTTGCTGATACAACGCAAGCTGCTGAGGGCTCAGCTTTTTTAAAAACTATGTGGCTGCCTGATACAAATTTAGCCTAATGATACCCAGCATGTGTGCTCTGAGAAGTCTATAGGGTAATAGAAAAGAGGGTGATGTGTTAAAGAGGGGAGAAAGTGAAAGGGAGCGTGAAGGGCATACTGGAGCAAGTAGGAAAATCAGGTATTTAGTACTTAGGATGTGGGAAGAAAACTGTGAGTGTCACAGCAACCCAAAGGAAAGGCTGAAGAGTATCAGCTACCCCAGCCCCAGGAGAGAAAGAGAAGGAAGAAGGGGAGGCTTTGAAACCCCATATGAGAGTTATCTGAAGGATGTTGACTGCAGGAAAAATGGATTTAAGAAATAATATTGAGAATATTTTGGCATTTACTTTTACTTCAGAGTGGCAGTTGCAGTAGGTGTAGCTGACGCAGAAATGTGTGCATCCCACCCTGGGAAATTGACTCTAAGCAATATCTGCCGTCTCACTTCCTCCCTTACCTTGGTGTTCACCTCACATTTTCAGAAACATTCCTGCCACATTCTGTTCAAAGCATAATGCCAAGATTTTGCTGTATCAGAATATTCTTAACTCCTGAGGAGGCTGGTAAGGAATACAGATAAAAATACCATTGCAGGAAGAACCTTCCTCAAAAAAGGATGAAAAATGCCGCCTTTGTGGAAGGAGCTTTGGCTGTGTTGTGTCTGTGCAACGTGCATTTTCACATGACTCTGTGTAATGAGGCTGTTATGCCTTTCAGGTGTGGGATCCACAACATGTTCCCTTTACACTTAGCAGCGCTGAATGCTCACTCAGACTGCTGCAGGAAATTGTTGTCGTCGGGTGAGTAAGTCCCGCGGTGTCTGCGGAGCTCGAGTAGCGTGTGTCTCTGCTGCTTACAGCCCCTCTGTATTTGTTGTGAATTGTTGAGATGAAAGCCTTCCTGTGCTGCTCTGGCTGGCTGTGTGATTAGTGCCTGGGAGCGTGCGAGGTTTTCCTAACAGCATGCTCGTACTTTCTCGCATCCTGTAGCGTTCATGCCCGCAGCTCTTTTTTCCTGGCATGTTCAGAGAGTTTATTAATTCACCAGGAGGAGGCAGTGGAATTTAGAACCCTTTTCCAAACTGTAGGAATGTGAGACACGGTTTTGTTCTGGTTTTTTGTTACCCTGAAGTAATAATTCAGGAAATTTTCTCCTTGGGGTCTGCACGGGTGCAGATGTTTAGATCTCAGTGGTTATGATGTATATTTAGATACAGCTAAAGTGTGTTTCGGAGTCCAGACAGAGTAAAGGAGTTAGGCTGGCCACACTGCAAGTGGGCACAAGAGGGAAAGTGAATGAAAGTGTAGTGTTGAGAGAGCAGTCTTGGGATCTTCACCAGAGCCCATAGCAGAAGGAGCAGGAATTTGCTGACCCAACTGTTTGAAAAGAGGCAATAATCAGGTGCCAAATCCCAAATTCTTTTTTTCCAGGCAAGAGTTCCCTTAAAAAAAATCACAAAGCAGATCATATGCTTTTTCTAGAAAATTGCTTCATTACTTAACACATAAAATCTCCTAGAACTACTTTTCCCACTAAACTTAAGTCCTGTAGGCTATAAAGGAACTGTGAAAAATGGCAATTACATACCCCATTACATTAAACCTTGGCATGCTCTGGCCTTGATCACTAGATCAGGAAGGAAGAGGAAAAGCTCTGGGTGACCAGACTTAATGCTACCAGGCTTATATCTTTGGCCATGTGCTTCCTGATGAATATCCCTGCACGTGCCTGGAAACCACTTTCCAACCTGAAAACCATGCACATCAAAAATGGCCCCATTTCATGTTCAGGCCAGGCTGGTGTTTTTTCCTAATTTCTTGATGTTTTCTGCCTTCATGTTCTGCTGCCACAGTCCTCTTGATAAATATCTGCTTCATAAATACCTGTTCCATGATTTTAAATAGGATGTGGTGTGGAGCTGGATGCGGAAAAGGATGCTCATTGACTTTGCAACTCTTTTTATAGAGCTGCCAAACTGGAGCAGCCACTCGCCGTTCCCATGACAACCCCTCTCTGACTGTAGTTGCTTGCGTTCTGTTTTTTTCCAACTAACTGATTTTTCTGTCTCTGCAATGTTTCTTGTGGTTTAACTAGGACAAAAGTATAGCATAGTGTCCTTGTTTAGTAATGAGCCCGTGCTGTCTGCAGGCTTTGAAATAGACACCCCTGATAGTTTTGGAAGAACGTGCCTCCATGCTGCCGCTGCAGGAGGGTGAGTACCTGGGACTGTAACTCTTGGAAGTTATCTTGTGGCTTTGTTGCAGATTGGGTGCCAGCCGGCTTGACTGTGCCATCCACAGAGGAATTTATAGCAGTGGGAGGGAAGCAAAGCAGTCTGATGTCAGATTTGGGTCGCTGGAGGCGTCTTTTGCCACTGCTCTCATGTAGGGGGTGCTTGCAATGTAAAGGAGATGTTCTGCTTCCCTCTACTGCAGAGGGTGGGTTGGGATTTGAAGCATGGATTTCAGGCATGGGGCAAAACATTTTCTTCTCACCCCCCTGTGAAGACTGCTTCAGCTTTGGGTGGCATTGCTGCGTACTCACCCAGGTTTGTCTGTTGACCACAACAGTTGCTGGGTGCCCAGAGTCAGCAGGAAATCATCGGTTCCTAGGGCAAAGTGAATGAGGAGGGGGAGCTGTAGCTCCTGGAATGTTGCTGGCAGGGGAGTTATTCCCAGTCTCCACCTTTGGACTGTGTCCTTGTCTGAAAATGCAACTACCCAACAGTGCCCATCAAATTGCAACCCCGAAGTCCAAATGTAGCTTATCTTGCTCTTTCCCATTTTTCAGGTGCAAGGTGAAAAGTTTCTAAAAGAAAAAAACAATAAGCCAAACCAAGCAAACAAAACCAGCAACCCACAAGCAAACAAACAGCCCCCAGGCTTCAAATTAGGAAGTCAAAAGACTTCCAAGATCTCTCAGGGTGATGCATTCCTGAGAAGCATTGGGAGGCCAGAAGTGGAAACAAATGGAACCCAAAAGTTGTAAATGTAGCATCCCATTAGTTTAAAAATTTCCAAGCAATTGTCAGTGGAGTGCTGTGTAGTTAACCTATCAAAAGGACAATACATTTGGCAAGCACTGAGTTTTGACTCCTCTGTTGAGTACTTTATGGCTCAGAAAACAGATGAAATGGAGCCTTGGCTAGAACCCAGCTTGGATTCTCTGTGGTTATAGCAAGCAGAAATGGTCAGCTACAGCAAATGCTTGGCAGTCTTTCTGGAAGTAGTCTTTTTTTTTTCCAATGGATCAAAATACATATCACAAAATTTTTGTTCTTACAGAAAAATAATAAAATTCATAAAATACCTTTTTTATTATCCTCAAGGAATTACTGTTCTTGATACTTGTCTCACATTAATATAAAAGGTATGACTGTTGCTTGGATGGACATTATTATACCATAGTTCAGAAGCTACCTCTTCATTAAGGCTGTACCCTAAAAGAATACAAAAAATAACCTGGAAGTCCTGAAGAGCATGAGAGGCTTCATAAGAAGCAAAAATGGTTCATAAAAATAAACCATATTTTTCCAGTGGTTTACTACAATTGTCATCAGTAACAAGTGGTTTTCATTTTTAGTATGTTGTGGTGAGTGTTCTGTAGCTATTTTATGCAATAGCAATTTTGAGTAGGGATGAACATATGCCAAAATACTGCATCCAGTCTTAGAATCATAGAATC
>VWZY01013656.1:29243-42937 GCA_013399075.1 Chloroceryle aenea | reverse complement strand
CCAAGTGACCTCAGCTGCTCCTTATAAGTCTTGCCCTTTCACTGTCTTGGTCATCCTCCTCTGGACACACTCTAGTATTCCTTTTATTGAGGCACCCAAAACTGCACACAGTACTTGAGGTGGGGCTGCACCAGTGCTGTGTAGAGTGGGACAATCACCTCCATTCACTGGCTAGCTCTGTTGTGATTGATGCAGCCCAGAACACAATTGTTCCCTTTTGCTACCAGGACATACTGATATGAACACAAACTCCCAGATGTCTTTCCATGGGGCTGTTCTCCAGCCTCTCATTTCCCAGTTTATATGTACTACCGGGATTACCTCATCCCAAGTGCACAATACAGTACTATCTCCTGATAATTTCATCCATTTGGTGATTGACCATCTCTCTAGTCTATCCAGATCTCTCTGTAAGACCTCTCTGCCCTCAAGGAGTCCACAGCTCCTCCTAATTGAGCATCAACATCAAATTTACTTAATGTACATTTGTTTCCCGCATTCAGATAGTTTATAAAATCATTAAAAAGCACTGACCCTAAAATGGAGCCCCAGGGGACCCCACTGGTGACTGGCTGCCAGCCTGACACAACCCCAGTTATTGTAACACTTTGAGCCTGACCATTTCTCACACACTGTATTATGGACTTGTCCAGCTATATGCTGGATATTTTGTTCAGAAGAATACTTTAAGAAACATTATCCAAAGGTCTGCTAAAATCTAAAACCACCACATCTACTGGCTTTTCTTGATTACCTAGATGACTGACCTTGTCATAGAAGGAACTTAAATTGGTTAAGCAGGATTTTTCCCTCATGAACCTGTGCTGGCTATCACAAACAACTGTGTTGTTTCTCCTCAAGTGGACTCCAATAACCCCCAGAATAATCTACTCCATAATTTTACCAGGCACTGAAGTGAGAATGACAGGCCTTAATTAACAGGGTCTTCCATCTTTCCTGTCTTGAAAATTGGGACATTTGCCAGCTTCCAGTCAACTGGGACCTTTCCAGACTCCAAAGACCATTGAAAAATAATGGAGAGAGGTCCTGAGATGACATTGGCCAGATCTTTCAGTACACTGGGATTAATCCTATTGGGTCCCATAGATTTATATAGCAGCAATTCTCAAGCAAGTACAGGAGTTTATCATTCCCCCATCCACAATATTCCAGCACAGGGCTCTGAGGGTCCCAGGGCCCATCATTGTGGAGCGATGAGGGAAGACGCGGTCAATCAATGTGATTGGTAGGCGAAACTCTGTTTATTAGCTATCAGCGCAGTACTTTTATATGGTCACCTCATTAATAATCACACTTGTCCATCCTCTATTGGTTCAATCCATAGGGTCTACTTAGCATAACCCAACCCCTCTCGTGGTAACAGAAACCCGTTAGACCCTCATTCCACAATATTCTATTATTGTACAACTTATCAGCTCAAGGTCATGCTGTGTCTGTACCTTGCAAGGTTTGCTGCTGAGCTTAACAGCTTGCTTCAGATGATACTTCTCTTAAAAGTACATGACCCTTGTCTTTTAGCCATTCTACAACACATCATTGCTGTTAAAGATAGAAGTGAAGATGACATTAAGGGGAAGGAGGCCATCATGGGAACAAAGCATTTGATTTACATATATGAGCTAGAATTCAAAATTTACTGGTGGAAAAAGGAATGGATTTTATCATTCCTTCTGATCAGCCAGTGATGATCTCCAACAGCATATACCGTATCAAGAACTTACAGAGTTGGAGAGGCCTTCGTTCAGTCTTTTCTCATGTAGGGCCTCCATTCTCCTTCAGAAAACAGGTTTTTGCTACAATGAAGTTAAGATATAAAAAATATTTTAGGAATGGAATTGTGAGCAGGTTTTAAGTATGCACTTTATAGAGGTGATTACTTAGACATTTAAAAAATCATCATTCACAAATAACATTGAATCGTAGAATGGTAGTAGTTGGAAGGGACCTTTGGAGATCATCAAGTCCAACCCCCCTGCCAGAGCAGGATCACCTAGGGCATGCCACACAGGAACAGATCCAGTGGGCATTTGAAAATCTCCAGAGAAGGAGACTCCACAGCCTCCTTGGGCATCCTGTTCCAGGATCCATCACCTAACAGTAAAGAAGTTTTTCCTCATCTTGAGGTGGAACTTCCTGTGTTCAAGTTTGTGACCACTGTCCCTTGTCCTATCACAGAACACCACTGAAAAGAGACTGGCCCCTTCTACTTGACACTCACCCTTCAGATATTTGTAAACATTCATAAGATCTCTTCTCAGTCTTTTCTTCTCCAGGCTAAACAGCCAACAAAAAAGAGAGAATGAGAAAGACTGAAAGTCTGTGGAGGCTTCTGCCACTTTCACAAAATACATGACTGTTAGTGAACTTACTGGGTCTATTGTAAGCTTAAATTATCGAGTTACATTAAATTATATTGTAATATACATTGAGTTATAACTGATCATTACAGAAAATGCTTATGATTTCTCCAGCCAGAGAAAGAGTAAAAACTTAAAAAATAACCCAAAACTTCAATTATTTTCATATTGAAGCAACTATTTATGTCAGCTAAAATAAAATAATTTGTTTATTCATCTTTGACATGGGGTGACAGGAAGAATGTGAAAGGTTGTATTTTTCTTCAAAATACCCCTAGGCTATGTTAATTTTTTTCTTCATAATCCATTAGTCATAATGGAAAAAAGCTATAGTACAGCAGATACATTTTACTGTGGCAAGAAACACACATTATCAAACCCTGTCATCTGATTATCTTTTCACATTGAAACTTGCATATAAATGCAGTAAAGTTGAAAGAGGTTTACTTGGTATATACTTCTAGATGGAACAACACGTATTTCAAGCAGAATATACATTCTCTAATCAACATCCTCACAGTGAGCTACCAAATAAACTAACTGCTGAACAGCACACACTATATAAGCAACATTATATATTTTTGGAGTCAGTTCCTTGCTACATACTTTCTGTAGTGAAGCTTAACATGAAGGTCAGGGGACACTAAAAACACATTGAACAAAAAATGGTAATGTTCTGAAAACCATTAAAGGATAGCTATGTATATAAATTGTTTTGATTAATTCAGTTTCTGAAATCGATATATCTCCCTCCCGAAACACAATAGGTCAAAGGAATTGTATTTACTAAAGTAAATTGAAGACAATTTTCTTTTCCTATCAGGAAAGAACTTCCATTAGCTAAACACAAAGTAGAGATCAATAGTTTTCCTTGGTGGGAAAACATTCTGATAAACTATATGGTTCTTGCAGAACTTTGTCTGTTAGAGACTTCCTCATCTGTATATTTTCCTGGTTTATTATTTACATTTTTATACAGTCTAGTAAAGTGTAATTGTTTTTCCAAATAAGGTGTATTTAAATGTCTGAAAGGCTGGAGAGTTGTCTGCCTGTCATATAATTGCTGTGTACACTTCACTTTTCTTAATTAATGTTCTTTTAAAATTTAATACATATGGAAAAACCTTACCTATTCTGGCAATATACTGTGGCCAGAGTGCACTGAATGGGAGCATACAGTTCTTTTCATGTTGGGGTTGTATTGGGGCAGTTTTTGTCTTCTGCTTCAGTTCTGAAGAAGAAGTTGGACAAACAGGGTGACAAATACAATTGCAAGAGATAACCTTTAAGCAGGGCATATTTTTCAGGCCTTTTTTTATTTAACTTAATAGAACTTATTTCTTTTCCATTATTTGTCTATGAAGTGCAGTGATAACTGTCTCCTTCCTGTCCAAGTAGCTCACATAAGCATAGCATGGGAACAGACTAAAGGAAATTGCTTACTAAGGGTGTATGGATTGTAAGACTCAAGTACCAAGACAAGGAGCCATTCAAATACCTACAGTGAGCTGGTGAAAGGGCTTTTGAGGACAGATAAGATGAAAGAGACTAACTTCTCAATGTTCTGGAGTCCCTTAGAAGCACATATATATCAAGATCTATGCTTTCTCATTTTAATGCCATACTTACGCTCTCACATCCTCCAAACCTGCTGATACCTTACAGCTTCTAAGACTCCACATACCCTTTACCAGCTTAAATTTACACTGGCCTCATCACATCCCCATCTTAATCCCTCACAGGAGTCATGCAGTCCCTTCCAGTCTCTCCTGCTCAGTGCCAGCCTACTTACCTTACTCATAATGTTCTTGCCCTCCTTTAGTTACTTCATCTAGTTGGTATCCCACTAATTGCTCCTATACCCATCCCTATTATCAGCATCTGATATCCCTGTTTAAAAGACCTAGTTTCACTAAGGTGCCTGAGGAGCTTGTTGAACGTGAGCCAACGATGTGTTCTTGCCACAAAAAAGAAGGCTCATGATATCCTGGGCTGACAGGACTCAAGGCAAGGACTGAGGGAGAAAAGTCCCTTCCACTGTAGGAGAAGATCAGGTTTGAAATCACCTGAGGAGCCTGAATATACAGAAGTTTCTATGACCTGACAAGATTTTATAATTGGCCTCACTGATCTTAAGGGTCTTTTCCAACCTAAATGATTCTATGAATCTATGGTTCTATAAGATACATCCCAGACTCCTGAGGGAATGAGGCTGATGTAGTTGCTAAGCCACTCTCCATCATATGTGAAAAGTTATTTGGTTCATCCAAAAGCAGACAACTAGATTCAGTCAGATCAACAACACTGAGTCTGCATTAAACTTCTCCCGTTTACTGTAATGGAAAATTAGGCATGTAGTTTACATCAAAACTCTGTACACATATATTTAAACAAGGGTGTAGGAAACACAGGACCAAATTATCCCTGTGGGCTGTATAGGCAATGGGAAGATATAAAAAAATCTGGTTTATCCTAAACAGGGTATCTGGAATGTGTCAGGAAAATGTGTCAAAAATTCATTCTGCATTCTCTGTAGGGAACTAGCCCAGGCACAAACATCTTCTCTGAAAAACTACAAAGCTGAAAGGCTGCTGTTTGATACTTAGACAAAAGGTCAGGTAACCAGTAATCTACAAGGAAGCACATACTGTACAAAATATACTTGCTAATGCTTGAAGCACAAAATTATTACCGGGCAGAGAAAAACTAACAAACAAACAAAATACCTGCCGTGTATGATAACCATTCAATTTCAGAAATAAAACCACCTCAGGATAAATATTTAAAACACAGATAATTTTTCAAGCTGTTGTTCAGAGGATACAATGTGTCAAACATTGTTAAGAAACAAAGAAAGTAAAATCTCAAAGTACTATACATGTGTTATTTTTGCTAAATGTTAACAATGGGGACATTAGCTTTTCTTTCACAGTGATTTGTTTAGCTATTTCTGCTGATTGCTTTTGAAGTCTCATCTGAAGTGAGGACTCATCACTATAAGGCTGCTTGTTGTATCCAAGGTCAAATATAGAAATAGGTCTTTACAAGATTTTTGTTACTGTCTGAAAATCTCTCTTCCTTGTATCAGCCAAACAAATTTCTATGTCCATCTTCATACCAGCCAAATAATTTTTATCTTTCCTACACATGTGGTTCTTCATGCTTTCCTTCCTTCTGTTTTCTTGTCTCGTGATGCCCCTTAGGTCAGTGCCCTAAATGCTTCAGTAATCTCTACTTTTCATTTATATAATTTCCCTTTTCTTCTGATTTTGGTGACTTGCATCTGATACATGCTGTGCAACATGGAAATCAGCACCCATACTTATTTCAAAAGCTGGAGTATTATCATAAGTCTGAAGAATAACAAATGCCGAAGAAGTCAGGAAGAGCAATCCAGGTAATCTCAGTAGGCTGTTCTCTAAAAGATTTAAACAGTTAGCTCTAGACAAACAGCAAGATGTAAACTTAAAAGTTATTAGATGAAGTGTTTGTATTAGAAACTTCAGTATTGTGGTAAAAGGCATTGTACTCATAAGATATCATCTAAAGTCCCATGTGTAATTCTGTTCATTCATATTCAAAAAAGGTTAATTTCAGAAGGAACAGATGCAAACATGGCTTTTAACACAAACAGGAGAATGAAGAGCATTTTATTTTTTAAGAGGAGAGTAAAATAATTTAATTACTTAGCCTACCAAAATTAAAGTTGGGAGAAAAGATACAGTTACATTACAAATACATTGGGGGAGTAAACACTGGGGAGAGGACTATGTTAAGCTAAAGGATGGTGTTGAATGAGAACAAGTGTTTGTCTCTGGTCATGAATAAATTTAGTCTGGAATTTTAGGACATGATGTGGAACCACATATGTATATCCTGCAGCAGAAACAACAACTGGAAATCTAATTCAGTGTCAGGAAAGGCTTGAAAATTTTTTGATGAAGGTACCTGTAACATAAAAGGACTGGATTCAGCAATCCATGAGATTGTTTAAAATCCAATGATCACGATAAGAATATAGAAAAATTACCCTTTTCTATTAAATTTTATACAATATTTCCTTAGAAGCCTAGCATAATAAATATTAATGGTAATAGTACCACAATGATTTCATCACAATTCAGATACTGGAAGATAAAACCTTTGCTTTGTGTAATGTTGTGCTTTGAACTAAATAATGACATATTTAACGTTTTATAAAAGCTTATTTGATTTCTTATTCTAAGAAGACATTAAAAAGTATTATTTTATAGTATTCCAGTATGTCTGGAGACCTTGCCTCATCAGCATCTATATTAACATGGATTATGTTAAACTGTTCTTAATATATGTAGCATTTACAGGAATTAGACTTTTCAGAGTAAAGGGTTAATTTTTAAATAACTAAGATTATTGTCATGAGCCATATAAATGGAGGTTGTTCTTTGTAGACTACATCAAAAAACTATATTGTTAATAAACTGTGAAAAATAATTAAATGTATGCTATGCTGTGGAAAAATAATCTGGTACTCATTATGCTCTAGGGTGAGGAAATTGGGATGGATAAATGAATGTGTGAGATAAGATATTGCTTAGCAGAAAAGTATGAATACACATACTCAAAGCAAATCTGTACTAGTATAAAACCCATTTAAAGTCTATTCTTGAAACAAATTGCACTAAGATTTTTTCATTATGGAAATAACATTTCTAAGTGATTTTTGATGCTTTTTTTCTCCCTTACTTAAAAGGATAACTTTGCTTTGTAGGAATAAAAAATTCGGGGAGTCACTTGGCTTGTCAAAATAAAATTGCCTATTAGTTGTGACGATGGAGTTACTAAAAAGCATACCAAACTCAATAGGTCTCCAATACTTGACACTCATGAGAACCACCTAATACTACCTAACTTTTGACACTGAAGTGACCATCTGTTTTAGGAGCTTATTCTCCTTGTGTGATATCCTTATTTGATAAAAAGAGAATTAAGCTTGCTTAAAGGTGAAATCATCTCACTCATTCTTTCCTTTGACAATTAAGTGGTAAAAAAAAAGGAACGGGAAAAACTCAGAGTTTAGGTGTAGATTCAGCACAGAATGCTTCAGTACACCACTAAATGCTTTACCAAATAAGGCCCATATACCCGAAGTTATTTAGTACCCTAAATGCCCTTGATACCCCTGGAAATTGCAGTCACTTTCCTTTACAGAACTCAGCCTTTTGCCAGATCTTGCAAAGAGATAACATACTTCCAACACAGGGCTAAAGTACCTTATAGCTATGTGGCTCCTGAATGGAACAGATCTATAAAGCTCCTCAGCACAGGTGAGCTAAGAGCACTTCAAGATGAACACTTTTTACATAAAAAATGAGGGCTGTCGTACATCAGAACAGATCTTGTTATTGCTTGATAGTATTTAGACGTCTGAAAAAATGCCATGTCTTTGACGATGCAATCCTTAGAACTGCAAGCACAGATTTTAAAACATTATGATGCCCTGCTTTTGTAGTTAATTAAGCTTTTAATTTGTTTGCTTATTTGGTTTTTGTAGTCAATATGCCTTTGAGAATGCATCCCAATACTCTTTTTAGAATATAATTTAAAATTAAAGCTACAATGTTTGGTAAATCTCCTCAGAAATCTTTATCCTTAGGATATCCTTTCCTAAGGAAACTTACCCAATCACAATGTAATGTACTTTTAAAATAATTTACTTGGTAATGAGGTAATGACAGAAATCATAACACAAGTAAGAGTACCATTTATAGAATCAGCTTAGAACTGTGTGTTGCTGATGGCACAGATAGACAAGGTGATAGCTAGAAGAAGCTGGCTTTTATCAAATGTAATTTTACTTTCAGTTACATCTGAGAAGTAGTTAGTTTACTGGTCTCTAAGAACTGGTGAGGAAACTAGTCATATGAAAAAAAATCAGAGCTGTAGTTAAATAAGATACCAGACTAATCGAGGTTCCAAACGTTGAAAACAGACATAATTGTATGTTAAATATATGGAAAGACTGAAAATATAATTCAGACTTTCTAAAAAATATCATTCTGAAATCTGATCAAACAGTAAAGGAAGTATATCTAAATACCAGTGTAAGGTAATACTAAATGTGTTACTGATAGGGTATGCAGTACCCCAGCAGTACTTTAGTGAAGAAAATATCCATCAGCCAGCTGACCATGCAATATTTTGGTCAAGCTTTTGTCCCAGAATAAACACCTTTTTTTCTTTAGCAGCTGAAAGGTTGAAAGGCAACATTATATCCACATGTAGTAGACTAACAACAAATCAATTTTACTGTGCAAAGTGGCAAGGTGACATGCGTGCCATAGTTTCATATAATGCCTGTGAACAGTGGACATATTTTTTATGAGAACAATTATGCTCAGATTTGCCTTAAAGAGAGAAAACTATCCTGTTTATATTTTTCCCTCTTGTTCCTCCCAGTGGAGTATTTCAGTATCTACACAGGCCCAGAATGAGGTTAAAAAAAATGAGCCTGACATCTAATGGATGATTTCTGTTTGTTTATATTATTCTTGGGACTGACTGCTCTACGCTACTGAAAATATACCACTCAAGGACAGTTGTAGGTATTTGGTTATTTCTGTGGCAACTCCCAGAAAAAGCCAAATGGGACTGAATTTCCAGTTTGCATCTTAATGTACATGCTTCCCCAGTTTAGGATTTGTGGTTAGATAACTGCTGATTGTTTTGTTAACACATTGTAATACTATCTTCTAATTATTGCTGTTTCTGAAAGTACAGTTATCAAATGTGGGTTTCTTACTGGTTTACTGCTTTGCAAATAAAATTGATTAATCTAAATTACCTTGGTAGCATGATGATCATTCCTTTTACTTGCTCTGAACTGCAAATACAACACCAGTCCCATTGATAATGATTTAAAAATCACTTTCTGTCAAGAATTACTGACAAAATAACAGTGGTTCCAGACCAAATTTGAGTTATAAGCCATATCTCCTTGGACGACTTGTATCTGTGCATCTTGTATATAAACACAGTGAAGTGTCCCAATGGTTTAGATGCTCACCATTGAAAGAATTTTTACAATATCGCCTGCCAGAGGGACCCAAGTCATGAAATATGGAGTGTTTGTTATACTTACAGAAAGATAATGAAACCTAGAAACCTCGTTTTGTTCTGAAAGTGCATTCCTTAAAGGTTTTTGTCAAAATAGATGTGAACTATGAAATTATTTACATTATACAATAGATGAAGTTTGGAGGACCATCTTTTTTAAAGTTATTTTGTGAAGTGGTATAATATTTTGGACAGAATAAAAAGAACATTAGTTCTCAGTTTTTAAACAGAAGAACTACTTAAAGCACTATATGTAATGTATAAAAAAGTTGAAATAGCTAAAATATGTCTTTAATTTTTTCTCTAAGATAAAGTACTTTTGTGCAGTTTTGTTAAAAAACTATTTTTACACACACTCTAGATAGTCAGCTATGTTGCATTAATATGACATAGCAATACCGGAAGTGTTTTTACTTGGAATTAACCTCTAAGGAATGGTGAAAAGATGTGACATTGACTTCCTTTATACTAAGTAAAGTGTTGTTCTGTGTGTTTCAAGTTGTGGAAACTCTTGATGAAGTGTAAATAAGATTACTTAATTATCTGTTCATGCTAGAGTGTTGCTTGAAATGACAGCTAAAAAGAAATGTGTAAGGATACTCTTACCAGGAAGGCATTAGGCAGGGACTTAGAGTCTTTGGTTCAGTTCAAGGGTCTGATGTAACCTTAACAGTGTGGTCTTTGGCCGGATCTGTGAAAATGGAAATGATACTTTCCTGTCTTCATGGGATTTTGTAATAATAATTGGACTAATGTTTGTGAAAGATGGGAATACTGCGTTCATGGTGGTCATTCAAAGCACTAAACAGAATGTCAGATTGTTAGAAAATTATTTAGCTCTAATCAATATAAATATCTACATTAAGCCCAGGAAGTAAAAAATCTGAAAGGTTTTGTGTGTATTCTAAACAATATAGACAACATAGATGGAGTTAATTTGTTTTCCTATCATTACCACAGAGTCTATAACCATTACAGTACTTTATTATATCTACTACAGAGAAAACCAGCTGTCTTTGTTTTGTATAATGATTTTAACAGTTGAGCTCGTTAACTGACCTAACTTTTTTAGTATAGGAATAGAAACCTGGTATTTTTTTAAAGAGGTAAAAACAGAGGATCCTGATGAGAATGGAAATGTTTCTTCACATTATACATATGTTATACAGAAAACTGCGGGGCGATATCTGCTTAACCTTATTGCTACAAAAAAACAGTGCTTGAGAGGAGTAAATATTTCACGCAAAAGGTGTAGCGCTGAGCCACATTTTTAGCAAAGATATATTTTTAATATAACAGTGGTTGCTATGCATTTCAGGTAAAGTTGTTCCTTTCCCATGACAAAGGCCTGAACAGCACAGAGGAAAATTAGCCCATGTTTCTGTAAAAGCAAAAATACCAAACTTCTCACAAAGAAAATATAGTCAGTTTTCTTTTCCATGAGCATCAGAAGCAATGAAATGTATTTCTTACACTGCTGTGTCTTGTGGTTGATCGCATTTTCAGATTGAAGTTTCCATTGATGGCTGAAGTATTTATAAGGTGTCTCTGGCTGTGTCTAGATGAAATCTGGTCCAGCAGCCAGGAGCGCTTCCAAGATTTCAGACCTGGGTTCCTCATCTGCCTCTATCTGCCCTATGTTCTGTCTCCACTTTCTTATCCGCACAGATGAAATCTTGTTATATATCCCAGACAGCTTCCATCATAAATGACCAGGGAATCAGAATTCCAAAGGTATGTACTAGGGTGCATCAAAGGTCAGCTGAGGTAGATCCTAAAGTACGAACTTGTGAATAAAGTATTGGTGCATGCCTCAGCTTCTCAATTAGACAGGGCAGCTGTAGGCTTCTCCTATCCTCTCTATTTGATACTTTTACAAAACAACTAAACAATAACTTTTTTAAAAACATTTTTGACAGTTTGTTTTTTTTAAAATCTAGGACTGGATTAAAAATTTACTGGGAACAATACAATTAAAATGTATACTCATGTACAACATAACTACATGAATCTACTTACTGACAGTCTGCAAAACTAGATGGTGAATTAAAAAAAAAACAAACAAACAACCAAAGCAACAGAATATGTATCACTGATCAAATACTTACCTTCCTTTTTCTACTAACCCGGACATTTGTGGGGTAGAAAACTCCACATATTGGTGTAAAATTCTTCCAAAACAAACAAAAAACCCCTCCATGTAACTCCACCCAGAAAACTTGTCATACAACAAGGAAATGGAGTCCAATGGAACATGCAAAGAACATGCAAATTCAAGTATCTTACTATATGAGAAAAGTATGGGTATACATTTATCCATAGCAGAGAAATTTTCTGCAGGAAGCATAGAGTCTCGAGACAGACCTTGATTATAATTATTTTTAAAAATACATGAAAAATATTATCTTCTCTGAAAAGGTTCAGATTAAATTCTTCATTGTCTCATTGATGGATAAAATTGATTTTAGGCCATGTAACACAAAGGCTACAAATGAAGTACTTGATTGTGTTTAAATTACAGATGCTTATGACATTGACTGTAGTGGTGGAGTACATATTATGGATATTTACTCAATTTCACCATTTGTTATTTAGATACAGATCTTTCTATTCAAAAGTAGAACTGTGATTTCTAAATCAAATGCTCATATAAACAGGAGTGAATGCTTCTGGGAAAACCAGATGCTAGAGTAATGCATTTCCATGCAAGATAGTCAGAGTTTACAAGCAGATGTTGACACTGTTGAAACTATCTCTGTCTCATATGTTTGTCATAGAGGCCTACCTATCAGATAAGAATTTCCTACTTGCTCATCATTTCCCAGGAGTATTCCTTTTGTCAATACAGGACTTTTGTTTATTTATATTTTTGACAGTACATCTCAAGAACATAGACAAATGAAATAATGTCAAATAAAATGTGAGCCTTCCTTGGTATTGTAGTCCAACTCTAGAAATTATTCATGATAAAATCTTACAAATGCTCGTGGGCAAAAGAAGATTAAGAGCAAACTGTCTGAGAAGGTGCACATCTGGAGTTCCACATAAGAATTCTGCTGGTTTGGCTCTAGTCCTGATACTTAATTCCCTCTCTGGTAAATGCAGTTAGGTTTTCTTACTATGAAAAGGAGATTTTGACAGCAGTTTTTAAGCCTACAACCCGGATTTCATCCACATAATTTAAAGCAGAACATAAAGTCAAAGTATAAAATAAGAGTTCAAAAGTGAGATGTGAAAAGTGTTCATCATTCTCCCAGTCTAACAAACATTGCCAAACTCTAATTAATTTTAGTGGAAAGAGAGGTAGTGAAATGCCCAACACATTGAACCTTGCACTAAAGTACTTTAACACTCTTTCCAATGTTAATGTTGCTCTTTTTCTTTAGAGGAAAAAGAGTTAAAGTCTATGGAAGGAAAGCAATTTTATTTCTCAGTAAACCATTACAGTCCTTTCTCCATAGATGAAGAAAGTGAAAATGGAAATTAAATTGTCAATTCACATGAAAATAAGGAATATATTTCTTTATCCGGAGTGGTCAATACCTTGTCATAGCCCAATTCTCATGAAACATTTTGTGGACAGGAAATATATTTGTACAGGTCACAATAGATTCATTTCTCTCAAAGGGCAATGAAAAAGCTGAATTAGGGAAAGCATGGTAAATTGAAATCCTAACTAACTGATTTTATAGAAAGTCTTATAATGAAACTGTTTCTCACCAAGAATTGGAACAATGTGCTAAAGCACTATGTTTTAGAAGAAGCTTCTCCACCTAGAATTATTCCTTATGACTGTCCAGCTTCTTTTGCATTGTTTTCTTAATGAATTCACACATCCTGTGTATAGTTGAGCCTCAAAAAATTCCAAAGCAGTTCATGTGATATGCTTTTTTTTGACCTTGATAATCATAGAGTCATAGAATGGTAGAAGTTGGAAGGGAACACAGGAGATCATTGAGTCCAACACCCCTGCCAGAGTGCTGTCACCTAGAGTAGCCCACACAGAAACATATCCAGGGAGGTTTTGAAAGGAGAAGGAGAAGGAGACTCCACAACCTCCCTGGGCAGCCCATTCCAGTGCTCTGTCACCCTCAAAATAAGGAAGTTCTTCCTCATGTTGAGGTAGGACTTGCTGTGTTCCAATTTGTGACCATTACCTCTTATCCTATCACAGGGCATCATGGAAAAGAGACTGTCCCCTTCTGCCCTTCAGACATTTGT
>VWZY01013656.1:0-28925 GCA_013399075.1 Chloroceryle aenea | reverse complement strand
TACTCTAGGTGGCCCTGCTCTAGCAGGGGGGTTGGACTAGATGATCTTTCGAGGTCCCTTCCAACCCCTAGGATTCTGTGATTCTGTGATTCTGTGATTTGTAAACGTGAATAAGATCCCCTTTCAGTCTTCTCCAGACTAAACAGCCCCAGGGCTCTCAGCCTTTCCTCATAAGGGAGATGTTCCAGTCCCTTAATCACCCTTGTAGCTCTCCATTGGACTCTCTCTAGTATGTCCCTGTCCCTCTTGAACTGGAAAGACCAGAACTGGACACAATACTCTGGATGTGGTGCCACTAGTGAAGAACAGAGAGGGAGGAGAAGCTCCCTGGACCTGTTGGACACACTCTTACACTAAAGACTCCTCCCAGAAAAGCTATAAATATTTACAGCTTTTTTAACAGTTGTCAGTGATATTCATGTCTGTAAATTAATTACTATTAGCCTTTCTATAATATTCCTCTCAATATTTTTGTTAATAGCGAATGGAAAGCATGTGGAAGCTTTTTTAAAAACTGATCTTAGAGAATATTTTGGATCAAATCTGCAATCACAAATATGTATTTGGGTGTTCTATATGTGTACTATCCATAAATGCTTCCATACTGCATTGCCTTTGCAGGGTTATCAAATATTATCACAACCTAATAATCTATAGATTTTATTAGAAAGGAGCATAATCTGTACCTCAATACAGAATCTGAACCATACATAAAGCTTTTATTTAGGTTAAAAGAATCTAGCATTAGACTCAGTGCAAGCCTGTATGAATGTTATGTAAATTTGAAAACAAACTCCTTAATTCTTTGCTTTACTTCAGAATCTAGGGAGAGGTTAAAACTGTCAGATATAGATGTTGAAATTTAGGCATCTTAATTTAAACCAGGTGCCTAAATCAATGGTGATGTACAGTTTAATGCATTAGCCTCGATTCAGCTAAATGGTTCCATTTAAAATATCCTAAAGTAACCAGTCCTCACCTTAGAAAGGCTCAGATTTCCCCATAGGTCGTAATCAAACCTGGGAGCCTTTTGTGTTTGTCCTGAAAACCCACATATATCTCAGATGTCACTATATCTAGGCAAGAGCCATTGATGTAGAGCAGGAATATGACATCTGGGCAACCTGTTGACAGCTAAATTTAGAGTCTGAATCATCAGCTTTTCTCCTCAAATGACTTACATGTTGTAAATGCTTCAAATGCCTAATGAATATTGTCAGGATCAGATTCCACAAAATGCTGCTGTTTCTGCTTCTTTTTCTTAAAGGTGGCCATGTGATGTGGTGACGTTACTCTTTCATATTGTACCATAGGGGTCAGAAGCATAACTTCAAGTTTCTTAGAGTGAATTCAGTTAGGGAATTTAGTAAATAGAGATTTTATTTATTTTTTTTTTTTTTTTAGGTGAGAAATCTTCTGGTAACGGTTTTGGACTCATTTATCTCCATGGCTTTAATTAGCTGTTGCCTTATTCTCTCAACACACTACAGAAGCAGTTTACTGCTTAATGCAGGATTCTAGATTCTATCCCAGTGGCTGACTGACTAAAATATGAGATGTTGATTTTAGGTATTGATGTCCTTGACTGTCTCTATTTCCCATATCAAGAGACCATTATGAAAAGTCTCAGCCAGAAAGGAAAAAATATGAGACTATAAAACAGAGGTGAAAACAGGAGGCTCATATAAATTATAGCTTAACTTTAATTTTGAGTATATAATTTTTTATATAGATTATACATATATAAATATATAAAATATACAATATATATTTATATATTAAATATAATATATTTATATAAGATAACTAAATATCTACAAATATAACTAATCTTTTATTATTATATACTATTTATATTATTTGTTATTATTTTTCCTTTGGCAGCCACTTGTGTTTGCTGATAGAATAGTGACTCCTTATATATAATATAAGGTCCTTCTGGATTTTTTCTTGAAAGACTCAATTACTTTTAAGGGTACCAAGACTTGCAATAATTTAAGTTGCCACACCAGCGTGTTTCTATGACATTATGCCTTATATGTATATACTTGTACAATAAGCTTAGCCCTGCATAATTTCTCTGCCTATTGTAATTTAATAACCATATTGAACTAGAGCTACAGTGTAGATTTCAGGCTGTTACTACCTTAAGTTGTCTATTTCTGTAATATTTTATTTTGCAAATAGTGCATCTTGTTTTCCACCACAGTCTTACAAAAGTGAGGAAAAAATCTATTTCCTCAGCTCACAAGTACATTAAAATAACGGATAAGACTCCTTTTGGTTTTGAAATGCTTGCAATTTTTTTTCTTCAAGTAATTTCACACCAAGTAGGCTCTTTGTAGTAGCTGATCTTTACTGTAAAGGGTTTTAGACATTATATCCACCCATTTTTCTGTTAATTTTCAGTATGGAACACTGACCTGATGAACAAATTTTACCCAGTTGTTGACTGTTAATTCCTTGCGTATCCTGGAGGATATATCCTTTGTGGTGTCAAGAATGAAAATTGCAAACGTCCAGAACAGACAGACCTAAACATCTGTCCAAATAACACATGAAATTATCCATCTCTCTTCTTTTTTTTTTTTTCCTAGTAGTTCTGGGTAAATTCGTGAGATGAATTTTCTCTCTAACACCTGGAGTGCATTTGTTACATTAGTATCATGGCTCTGTTCCAACAGTACAAATACATCATCTTAGAGAAGTTCATGGAGCTAAATGTAACTGCTTCTGATAAAAAAAAAAGTCTCCACGTTTTTTATTGGAATCATTTGTGTATACCACATTCAATTCTGTTGCTGCTCAGATTAACTATACCATTATTTAGAGCCTTGAAATGTTTCCTTTCACACTGTGTAATAAATTCTGCTTGATTTGGCCCCAGTGGAAGATTTAGCCCAAAGTGTATACTTGGAAAACATAACATCTGTGCTTGTAAAAACCTTGCAGAATAACTTTTAGAAAAGGCAATTAAATAATGTAGAACATTTGTGAATATTTAAACTCCATAAGGGATTCCTGGTAGAATCAGGACGTTTGTGACATAACATTAATGGCAATATATAGTCTTTAACCAGCAATTTCACGGCAGGCTCATAGTATGAATCTCAATAAAGAGGAAATATTTCAAAGGAGCATTCATCCAAGCAATTTAACAATGTTAAAAGACATGTTAGTAAGAGAAATAAGGAAGAATTTAAATATCTCAGTAGGAAGACTGATTATTATTCACCTTTACAAAAATTATATTTTACAAAGGACATCAAATCCTCCTGACAAACTAACTCATGAGTGGGTGTCTAACTTATTAAGAAACTGACTCATGCCTTTTAAAATATGGAGAAAATCTGAAAATATATTAGCATTTAAGTGTAGTTCACATAATTACAGAACATATGAAATTAAAATTATTATTAAAAAATATGAATTTTAATATGGTTTTTCTCATGGAATTTACACTGGTAATCTGTGATAAGAGCAGTTAAATTTTAGTATATCACAAAGAACTTTGACCCCATAATTTGAAATGACATTTATCTAAAATAAGGCTTTTTTAGAGATATAGTTCAATCTGGTAGCTTCCTTATTCTAATTTTAGATAACAGATTCCAAGGTAGTCGTGCCTTTTACCCAAGATCTCCAACTTGCTACATTTTACACCTGATTAACTTCAAGCATATAGCTACTCATGTTGCATATACATGCACAAATGTGTACATTAGATCAAGACCTGAATCAGGCCAGATTCTAAATTCTGATTAGGCACACAGCATATCTGCATTTTTATATATATTATAGGTATATTTTTGTTCATAAATACATGTCCCTAGTTACAATTTTTCAAGCTAGTTGAGAAAAATTCCCAGCTAGTTGAGAAAAAAGTGTTTCTAGAACAAGAGCTATCTGGCATATCTTTCATAGAATATAGAAACATAAAATGGCTTGAGTTGGAAGGGAACTTAAAGACCAACCAGTTCCAACCCCCCTGCTGTGGGCAGTGACATTTCCCACTAGATCAGGTTGCTCAAAGCCTCATCCAGCCTGGTCTTAACCACTTAAAGGGATGAGGTGTCCCCAGCTTCTCTGGGCAACTCGTTCCAGTGTCTCACAACCCTCATAGTAAAGAACTTCTTCCTAATGTCTAATTTAAGTCTGCCCTTCTCTAGTTTAAAACCATTGCCTCTTGTCCTATCACCAGATGCCCTTATAAAAAGTCCCTCTCCAGCTTTCCTGTAGGCCTCCTTCAGGTACTGGAAGACCAGTATAAGGTCTCCCCTGAGCTTTCCTTCTCCAGGATGAACAGACCCAGCTCTCTCAGTTTGTCCTCACGGGAAAGGTATTCCAGCCCTCTGATCATCTTTGTGGCCCTCCTCTGGACCTGCTCCAACAGATCCATTTCCTTCTTGTGTTGGGGACTCCAGAGCTGGATGCAGTATTCCATGTGGGGTCTCACAAGAGCAGAGTAGAGGGGTAGAATCACTTCCCTTGACTCACTGGCAATGCATCTTTTGATGCAGCCCAGAATATGTTTGGCTTTTTAGGCTGCCAGAGCACATTGATGGCTCATGTGAAGCACTTGATCAACCAGCATCCCAAAATCCTTCTCTGCAGAGCTGCTCTCAATCCACTTGTCACCCAGCCTGTATTTGTGCTTGAGATTGCACTGCTCCAGGTGCAGGACCTTGCAGTTGGCCTTGAACTTCACAGGGTTGGCATGGGCCCACCTCTCAAGCTTGTAAATGTCCCTCTGAATGGCATCCCTTCCCTCCAGTATGTCAACCACACCACCCAGCTTGGTGTCATCTGTAAACTTGCTGAGACTGTTGCTCAATTCCACTGTCCATGTCCCTGAAAAAGATGTTAAACAACATCGTTCCCAGTACTAACCCCTGAGGGACTCCATTCATCACAGGTCTCCATTTGAACAATGAGCCATTGCTCACGACTGTTTGAAAGCAGCCATCTAGCCAATTCTTTATCCACCAAGTGGTCCACCCATCAAATCCATGTCCTCACAATTTAGAGACCAGGATATCGTGCAGGACAGTGTCAAATGCTTTGCGGAAGTCCAGGAAGATGATGTCAGTTGCTCTTCCATCATTTGCAGATGCCATGACCCCATCATAAGAAGCCACCAGATTTGTAAGGCAGGATTTGCCCTTGGTGAAGCCATGTTTTTGGCTACCAACCACCTCCTAATTTTCCATGTGCCCCAGCAGACTCTTCAGGAGGATCTGCTCCATTATCTTGCTGGGCACAGAGGTGAGATTCACTGACATGTAGTTCCCTAGGTCTTCCTTATCTCCCTTTTTGACACTAGATGTCACTTCAAACTGTACTAGATACCTATGGTAAGCTGGCTGAACTGAGCTCAGTCTTGCATTTAGGCACCTACATTGTGGACGTGTAAGTTGTAGCAAGGCAAATCCCACGCAAGCAAACTTAGAAGACAGACAAGGAGGAACAATCACCCTAAATTGGTTGTTCATGGTAAAGCAAGAATTACTTGTGTTACATATGCTTGCCCTACTTAGATGTTTATACAATGTGTACTGTTAATGTCCAGACTGTAGTACAGATAGTAAGTTTTAGTGCAAGAGCCACTTGCACTAAAGGGAAAGGAAAGCTTGTTTCAGTAAAGGTGAGATTAAGAATTGTGGTTTCATTTAACAAAGAGACCTCATTCTCCTTTTTCTTCACAAAGTTATCTGGTTCACTGGAACCACAAAGGAGAGGTTTTGCTCTTCCCTTCCCCTCTCCTAATTTTCACTTTCTCACTTGACCACACCATGACCTGATCTAGTTTTCCAAAACTATTCCAGAAGTTTCCTACACTTTTAGTGAGTTAAATCAGCTCAGTTAAGGGTCTGCCAAGGACCTATGAAAGGTTAAAGGAGGAAAAATATTGCTTGGGAGGAAGCAGAGTGAGAGAGGGAGGATGAAGACCAGAGAAAAGGAAGGAGCTGGGTTCAGGGAGAATCAAGTACTTCAGTTGGTATTAGCAATCCATGTGCCTGGATCAGATGCATATGAAAGCATAAACTTCAGTTGTCTCAACCTATTTTGTGGAACTTAGTTTTCAATTGCAAAGTAGAAAGAGCAAAATGAGATTTTTTTTGCAACTTACTGAGGAAATTTTAATTAGTCACTACATTACAGAAGATTTTATCTATTCTAACAAAGAGACATCCCTAAGCAAGTGAAATAATGCTTACTTTAATTAAGAACAATAGCAAATTGTCTCCTGGATAAGGAGGAAATAAAAGTTTCAGGAAGAAAGATTAAATTTGTCTGGACCCTTGGAGGATTTTAAAAGGGAGATTGGTTACCACAATTCAGCAAGAAAATCTAATCTGTAGTTAATGCAAAGTGTGCAGAAAGAGGGAACATCTCAAAGCCATGAAAACTGCCAGAAAGTCAGATGGATACGGGGGACAGAGCGTGTACATAGGTCGATTTTACTGCTCTTCCACTTTTGATTATGTCTTCCGTATATACTTGTAACACTAATGTATTTTAGAAGCTGTAGGTAATTGCTATTATTTCCATTCAACATTAATTTAGTTTGAAATTTGAATAATTTTACTGTACTTATATAACAGCATTTCTAATGCAAGAACCTGATAAATCCATAAATGATGCTTCTTGGACATTTTACCAAGTAACTGAAGTATAGGTTGCTTAAACAAGTAACTTTAACAAGAAGAAAAGTAACTTTATCTAGAAGAGTTTTCACAGAACTCAAAGAATTGTCAAAGAGTATTCCCCAATTTCCATTGCATTATCCACTTGGGTAGCTGTCATTATAGAAATCTAGATGGTCAGGAAGACCAACAATAACTAAGAAAACAGTGTCGTGCAAGAAGTTGTTGTGCTGCACATTTGAAATGAAAGGGTCCTTTAGCAGTTTGGAAGAGACTTTATTTTTCTTTCTCAAATAAAACACTGAATATGGAAATACTAGGATGAAGATTAATATGAACAGATTATCACTCAGTTTAGTGCTCCTATTTATACCCCAGCTTTGATGCTATCTTAACCCATGAAGAGAGGCCCTCCAATTCTCAAGCATCTGACATCCTGGTTGTGCTATAAAAGCCTACAAATTGTACCAAAATCTCAAGAGCAGCACTCTACCCATTGTGAGAGAAGTCAACGACCTTAAGATCATTATTCTTTTTCATTAACTGCATCAAGATATATTTACACAGGTCTTTATTACAAGGATACATGTACCATACATGCATTACAAGATAATGTTTGCCTTTTACTTCCTGAAATAACTTTCTGTTACACATACTGAATGATATTCAAGCTCTAAATGTGTTCTAAATAAATACCTGCAATACTTTTGGACAAATCTGTATCTAACAGTTGCTTGTAAAATCTGTTTTACACATGTGATTAACAACACTTGTAGGGTGTGGTGCTTTTAGGAGAAACTAGCATCTATGGTTAGGATTATAATATGATCTCCCATAGGGAAATGGGTTAAAACTGAATATATTTCCACCTGTTAGAAAAGTACTGTAATGTTTATTTTAGTCCTTTTTGGTTTTGGTTTTTTTTTTCCTGATGAAGTTCTTCATAAATTATGGTTTCTACCCTGTGTCAAAGTCGATGTTTTTACAAAGTATTTGTGAGGCTAATATTTTAAGAGGACATTTAAGTTGTTCAGCTGCATCATAGAAAAAAATCACTTATCCCTTGGTAGTCAAACCTTACATTAGTGGGTACCTGGATACTCTAGAACTCTCTTCAGAAACAGAAAAGTTTTGCTTGTCCCCTTTTGTAGGTTCACAATCAAGCTAGTCATTTTATCATTTTATAAAATATTGTAATTTGTTGTGTTGTAGGCTTTGTTTTGTTTTGTTTTGATTTTATTTTTACATTATGTCTCACTTCAGACATATTTCTTAAGTATTTTAAGTTTTATTCTGATCCAAAAATGCTACATGATTTTTAGATCAATATGAAATCCTTTATTGTTTCTTAAAGTGTCTTAAACTAAAAAGCAAGAATCACTTTGTGTTCCTGTCTTGATCCTTGTACTTTTTATTCTTTCTATTCTAAGCAATTATTTGATAAAAAACAAGAATAGCTAAAAGTGCAAGGAATTTAACACTACACTGTGTTTTTATAGATGGATAGTTTAAATCTTACATTACTAAACCTGTGTTTCCACAGCAGCCTAAGCCAATGTCCCATACTCTGTTACATCTCTCATTCATGTGTTCCACCTCCTTTCTTGAACTGACTTCGGGGTTTTCTGTGCCCTTCATTCACCTGTCCTGTGTTCAGTACCACAAAAATCACTATTTGACTCTCAGGAGGAATCAACGATAACTGAATTGAGTACCAAGAAAGATATATCAACCCACAGTTGAGTTTTGGGCTACTGTAAAATTACAACAGTTGGCAACTATGGACTCATAGTCTTCATCAGGGTCTTAATTCCTGGTGTTTTCTTTTCTCACCTTGAAATTTTTCACTCTGTGGGTATCTAAATTCAGCCAAAATGGTCAATCTTCTATGTCATTAGAGAGTTTGTCTGAATGTCCCCAAAATGCTGTAAGAATTTTGCCTAGGATTTTCTTTTGCCAGTGACTTTTAGTCTATTTTATCATCTAAATGACTGATGATTTCTCATCATTCTCTACTAAGTTTTTAAATGAGAAGGGCTACGCCTTGTACTGAACTCTGTGCTGTCAGATTTACTAAACCCATTCAGAGCACGCTAAATGGATTACATCCGTTTAGAGACTTGTATCTCTACACATACTTTGGGCCTGAACATCATTGTGGCTTGCATGAGAGCACCTCTCTTCTTAGATATTATGGAGTTTATTTATTTAAATGCCTGATGCTCAGTTTTGCTGCCAAATGAAATTGGCACCAGTTGGACATAATCTCCTCTAGGAGTATGTGAAAACAGACAGTAAATTTTCTCTCCGAGTTAGGTACCTAATTCAGCCTAAGTATCCAAATCTTCCCTATGTTTTCTCAAAGCAAATAAACAATGGTCCTGGATTTGGGATGCACTACAGTTGCTGCTCAAGAGACCCTTTGGAGTGAGAGCCATTGACTGTGTGAATGCTTTGCACAGTGCTTCTCTGCACTCTGGCTGAAAGCATTGGTCTGAAACTGTTGAACCTTTGTTTTCATGAATCATCCAGACAGAGTTTTGGGGTAAAATCATACCAGAGGTTATAAGAAATTACTTTATTTAGAACTTTATTAAAGGCTTAAAATGAACACAGTGGAATTACTGAATACATAAATCTTTGAATGACCATTAGTTTCCTGTTCCATTGGTGTAGGTACAGAATAAATGTATAGGATACCAGTATTAGATGACCCCTTACTAGCATATTAATGACAGTGTAATTAATATTTTTCTACAGTTCGTTTTCACCTCTTCTCTAATATATCTTTCTGTAATTTTTACAGTTTGAGCCACAACTTTGTTTGGTTTTGGTTTTGGTTTTAATATATCATCACATCCATATAAATAAAAGAAAAAGAAAGCCATTTGACATAACTTCAATTAATTATCCCAATAATTGTATTTAGTAATTTAAGGATATTAAGTTGTGATTTTATATAGTAGGATATAAAATGTAGGGTTGATTAGCAAACAAGTTTATTTCATTGTAATGAGATAGCTTGTTTGATCACTGATATTTATTTTATCATTTTATTGTGACTTACATAAAACACATTAAAGCTCACTGAGCTGCTCATGTTAGTGAATGGCAGGGAGTACCAGAAAGATTAATCCATGGCAAAAAACCCTGCATGAATATAGGTGTTTAAAACCACACAAACATATGAATGCAAACACACACACATGTATTTTTACATATATATTGTGGAGGTTTGACCTTGGATGGGTGCCAGGTGCCCACCAAGCTGCTCTGTTCTTAGCACCCCATTGTCCTCTCAACTGGATCAGGGGAAGAAAATGAGATGAAACCTGTAAGTCAGTTTGGATCAGCTGTCCCAGTTGTGTCCCTCCCAAGAGCTTGTCCACCCCATCCCACTGAGGAGGGGAATGTTGAAAAAACCAACCAACCTTGGTGCTGTGTGAACCCTTCCCAACAGTAGCCACAACATGACTGTGTTATCAGCACCTTTCCAGCTCTCAGTGCAAAGCACAGTGCTGGGAGGGCTGCTATGGGGAAAACTAACTCCATCTCAGTCAGACCCAATACATATATATAACTATATGCACATATATATACACACATTTGCATGAAAGACTGTAGTTGTCATAGTGCTTATTACATCTGAACTCTGCCTGAACTGTGTCTTTGTTGTTCTTGGTGTCTGAGGACAAAGCAAGAAACTGTTCAGAGTGTATTGGGTTTGCCTTTGAAATAATACCACAAAACTATTGACAAAAGGTTCACCTAACAGCATAGCTGAGATTAGATGCTGAGGGTTATTGTCTCCCACTAGTCTCAAAGCTATGTGAAATGTCAGTTAATTGAAAATGGTAATTGTTCCACATAACAACATCAACAGTTTCATTCTAGGAAATGTGCTGCTCTTAAATTAATAGCCATCGATCCAGGGGTATTTCATGATTCTACTCCATCCTTTTCTCAAATTATCCAGCTATCAGTCCTTGGGAGAAAACCTATTTCACCATTTTATTGACCATTCTTTACTGAGTGACCTGTCTTCCTGTTCAGATAGACTAAAATAGGTCTATCCATCTGAATGTATGTCAAACAAACTGAGCCACCTAACTTTGAAAACACTTGCTGCTTCTTACTATAAATACTCAAAATGAAAACAGTTAAGTAGTAGTACAGAGCAGTTATGTGGTTATTACTGATTAATATGATGAACTAGTCTCTCATACTAGTAAATTGCTTTTGTAAGAGTAAAAATTGTTAGTTTCTTTCAATACTGCACTTCAGTCAAATCTCAGTTTGACTTTTTATGAGGGAATGTAGGCTGAGTGTTTTGTTTGCCAAAGAAATACAATATTATTACAAGCTACTTGAGTAACAAATGGCAATATATCTTCATTATTACTTAGAGAACAATTGGAAAAGCTTTTGCATTATTTAATTGGTATTGTTAAAGCTTGATAGAGAAATTAAGTGGTGCAGAGGTTTTCTTTTGTGCCATTATTGAGGCAGTTTTCCTTTCTTGTTTATTGATAATGTACTCATTAAAAATAAAAATGTATAATTTACATAAGCTGTTGAAAACATTTACAGAGCTACAACTTACAATATGCTTTGTGGTTTTAGTTTTGTAAATTATCAGTCCAATAAATTTTAACATTTCATTTTACAATCAATTATAAATAATATCAATCTAATCAATTTTTGCAATCAAAGCTGAACAAGAAGGCTTATCTTTTTCAAAACTTGTAACTTGGAAGAGTTTCCCTTCACTAATATATTAAAAACTGTTGTCTATTTTTTCACAATGTTAAATTTCAGAGTGAAATTTATAGGAAAAAATGAATGATGAAAAAAGTAGAAAAATAGAAAAAAGACAGAAGTATAAAGCTTTTAAATAAATGTATATCTGATTGTGCAGTGGCCTAGAAAATGAATCCTTTAATCTCAGAAGTAAACACTCTACATTTCAGTGTTCAAGAGCTCTTCCTTACAGGGGCTTGCAATTTAATGTAAACTCCAACAACTGCCAGCAGGAAAGAAAAACAAATCTTATATATCTTTCTATTCTTTCAAAAACATTACGTTTGTTGGAAAAAGCTTCCATGTGATCTTATGTTGCGTATTTTTGTCTTCTCTTATTTATTAATAGACAGTTTTGTATAAGAAATGGAATAGAGAAATCTGATTAAACATTCTAGGACAGTTACAGTATAAAATCAATTGAAATTACATTGTAACATAACGTACATATCGAATTCTGTTGTTATATACCAAGTTTAATGCTCAATCTGTTTTATGGTTAATCTAATCAAAAGGTAAGGGAGACAGGGAATATTTTAAGAAAAAATTTACAGCAGCTCAGAGAGGATGAAAAAGATCCCCAGACATATGGTGCTAAGTAAATGAAAGCAAAAATCACTATGGTGAAGAATCATAAGGGAGTCAAAAGAACCAGTCACAAAAAGTGCACACCTTTTATGCATCATTTATGCCTGTGGCCATGAGCACGTGCATCCTGTTTCTTTCCATTTCATGCAAACTTTCTCCCTTTGTGAATTTCAGTTTCATAGTTACAAAGTGTGAATCAAATATAATAGAATGGTTTGGTGGTTATGCTATGCAGGGAAGTTTTGAATAGGTTCTGGAGGCAAAAGTTTCATTTTAAAAATCTAGTTATCTTTCTTTTTTCTTTTTTTCTTTTTTTTTTTTTTTTTTTTTTTGTTTTTTTTCCTGTGTTAGCTATTTTTCTCCATGGACTATTTTTTTCTGATTCAAAATCTAAATTTGTCCATATTTCATTCATTTTATTGGTTAAAAAATGTAAAATGTTGTTTCAAATCATTAAAACATCAGCATCATCCCTTATGTATCACTTAAAGTTCAAGTGATTCCAACAATTTGACAGTTTTTTGAGAGCTTTTGGAAGTTGGAACCACTTATGCAAATTTGTACAACTGTGGGACTCAGTTTGGATTATCTGAAAATATTTGAATATATAAGCACAGCTCTAAGTGTGTTACTCTCATCAATAAGCCTTGAAGATCAAAGTCACTTCTGGCCTTTGGAACTTTATCTCTTTGAAGCTTATATTAGCAGATAAAGGATGTCTTTCTCAATCTGATTTCACATTAAAATAACATAAAAATAACATTAATTATAGAGATGAAGATTACAGATGTAGATAACAGCTAAACACTGAAAATGCTAAGCAAATCTACAAGATGGCAGTTATGACTTAATTAAAACAAAATTCATCTGTATTGGAGCATGATGATAAAGAAAAGTGGCAATCCACAGCAAATAGTAACAAAACCATGAGCCATTCAGTCAGAGTACTTAAGACTAGCATGTAATATGTTGGCCCAGGTAAGTATAATTTATGCCAACCTTCAACATTAGCATTCTAACAGCTGCCAGAAATTTAGAATATGTTGCGTTCTGAGTGCCAGGTAGCTTAGAGGGTAACTACCAATTACCCAAAAACCGACTTATATCAGAAATGACATAATGTTTTATTTCCTCCCATTGCCAAGCTGGCTCTGATACCTTTGCAATAGACTTCATTAACTCTGATTTGAAGGGAAGCTGTGCTTTTCCAGTTATCAAATGGAGGGAAATGACCTCTACAGGAATCAGCCTCTACATGAATCATTGCAGAGTTGATGCCAAGAAGCAGAATTACCTTGAGATCAGTTCACACAAGGTGATATGGCCCCCACTTGGCCCTTGTGCAACTTATCTCCAGTTCATGTCTGTTTTGAAGAAACCCTTTTATATTTTATTCTGTATTCTTTGAAAATGCAGTCATTGGTAATTTACATGCAACAATATTAATGTTTAAAAAAATGCACAAAATTTCTTTAATGAAGGTGAATTTGAGCAGCATTTTCTTTCCCTGATGTGAGGGGGATAAAATTCAGACTCTCATTGTGTTAACTTTTTCTGTGCAGTATTTAGTTGGAAAAAGGGCATAGAACAAATCTCACTGGAGATTCAAACAGCTGCAATTGTTTTAATGATCATAACTACCACTTTTGCCATCATTTTTTGGAAACATTATAAAGAACTTACTTTGTTTTATACATGCACTTAGCTTCATCTTAGAGAAGGAGTAATAGTCTGAATATCTGAAACATGGTAGTAGAAGTCTTGTGCTGCATCAGTCCTCATTGTATGCTATCTGTGAAGAAATTGACTATCCATTTTATGTCTGGTGTTGATGTTGGTTAATGTCATGGCTTAACTTCAGCCAGCAACCAAGAACCATGGAACTTCTCACTCATTCCTCCCCCACCTCTGGTGGGATGGGGAAAAGAATTGGGGAAAAAAAAGTAAAACTCATGGGTTGAGATAAGAACAGTTTAATAATGAAATAAAATATAATAATAAAAATGAATGTCATGGTTTAGTATCAGGGTGGCCACTTATACCAATAACGGATGCTCTCTGTTAACACCCCTGACTCCCCAAAGGGGAAGACAACAAAACCAAAGAGAATTAAAACCCAACAAAAGACAAGTGATGCACAATGCAATTGCTCACCACCTACTGACCAATGCCCACCCACTGCCAGAGAAGCAATTGGCCCCCGTGTCCAAGTCCCCTCCAGTTATGTACTGAGCATGACATTCCATGGTATGTAATATCCTTTTGTCTAGTTTGGGTCAGCTGTCCTGCCCATGTTTCCTTCCAGCACCTTCTGTACCTCCTCACTAGTAGAGCATGGGAGATTGGGAGGTCCTTCACTTAGCATGAGCACTACTTAGCAACAACTAAAACTTCAGTGGGTTATCAACATTATTCTCATACTAAATCCAAAACAGCCCTGTACCAGATACTAGGAAGGAAAATTAACTCTGTTCCAGTCAAAACCAGGACAGTCAAATAGAATGGATAAACTGTAGGAACATCCAAATATATACGATTCCTCATGGATATTTATTGCTTTTACATAAACATTAATTTAAACTCGTGAAAACATAGAAATTAAATTAAGATTAGGGTTTTATTGTTATTGGAACTTGTATGATTTTGAAGGTAGTTGTTTAATAATGAGAGAAGTGGGGGGTTTATTTATAGGTAGTGCATACATTACATTTATTTGCATTAATTATGAGACCTATATTGAATATTACTGTTAATATAGAAAACTTTATTCATGTAGACTTTTTTTAATTGAAAAAACCGCACACTGTATCCAACTAATGAATTCTCACTATAATGCTGATTAATCCCTTTCCTTCTCTGAAATATTTAGATATATTCATCTAAGGAAAATAAAGTCTTTGCTTACATATGTGTCTTCTTATTCAGGTTCTCATATTATTAAAAATTATCTTTATGTGGGAAATACCTAACTACCTTTACAAAAGATAATGTAATTTGCTTCCCCTGTTTTAAAAAACTTCATGATTTCTATTTGCAAAATTCTGCCTTCTGTTTAAAATTTCAGACAATTTGTTTTCTGTGAAACAGGAATTACTTTATCTTAAAAAAAAAAAAAAAGAAGAATTTTTGGTCATTAAATTTTCATTACAATTGAGCTTGAAGTCATATTCTAGAGTCATACACAGTCATTTTTAATTCAGGTAAAAGCTCCATATGACAGAGTGAAGTTAAAGGAAGTTAAAACCACTACTTATTGAAATTTGTACAGATGTAACCTGGACAGATAAATCTGAGTTTAGCGATATCAAAAAGAAAGTAAATTGTAAAGAAATATGAAAACTGAGGACAATACTTTGAATCCTTTCTGTAGATGGATGGGAAGTTAATGAACCAATGGGAATTAATGATAGCACCCATCAATTCTTAGGGAGAGAATAGATATGCAAAACACACAGCATCACCACTGCCACTGAGAGCACACTCTCTGGAAGCTACTTACTCTCAGGTAAACTTCAATTTTCCATCAGTCTTTAATGTTCAGCGTAAGTACTTTGCCAGGGCATTTGAACTGCATGTTCTTTTTTATATTAAGCAAAAAGGTCCAATTTTCCTACCTTTTCATATTCAGAGTACCATCTTAATGAGAGAATTATGTTTATGCTACAGTATACTCTGATGGAATGTTAAGTAGATTCCGTTCAATGCCTACTTCATTTCCAAAATATCACTGAGGCACAAGTTAATTAAATTACATATATTTCAGTCAGTGATGGAAGCAGTAATATTTGATAGCAATAGCTTTAATTTTTTACTGAAATCCCTATTATATATTAAAAAAATAAAGTGGTGAAATATTGTCAATGTAATTAACAGTCTTTTTATAAGTCTAAGGAGAAGACATATCAAAAGTAGGTTAGCTGTTCCTGGGTTGGTAAGCAGGATCATTGTTTCTTCTTTCTACGCCTGTAGGGCAGAACCCATTCATAACTCAGACAAGAAAATTTAATGATGTACAATGTGATATTAACTGTGCATATACTCATGGGTCACAGTAAAAAGTTTGTCAGAGGTGGCAGTTTGCCGCAGGTGTTTAATGTCACATGATTCATAGTAATGACTTGAAGCTCTCAAGTATCTGTAACTAAAAATAATTCTGCTCTGTGCAAGTGCCCTCCAGAGCAGAGTGGCTATCTGTCAGCTCAAGACAGTGGGTAGCAATTGATTCTAGTTAGCACCATCTATGAGCCATTTCTCAAGAACAAAAAAGTGATAATGGCCAACTTTGTAATTAGAAAACATGTTCTTTAAACTGAGTTAATTTTTAATATTTTTCCTTACTATCAATAGAAAAAAAATAAATAAATCTATCTTTATCATAAAATTTCCAAAAGCCCAGTAGGCCAGACTTTAAACACAGTAGATGCTCCATTCTTTTTTCTCATTTATTCCCTTAATTAAAACTGGAAGCTTTTACTTGGCCTTCAATACACATCATGGCCAAAGAAAATGATGGGATGTGGGACACTGGTGACTTTGTCTAATTGACAGTGATAAGCATATTTGAAAATTTAGTCCTCTGAGATTTCACAGTTGACCTAAAACCCTCATGAAAACTGTCCTGCTTATAGAAATTCTAGTGCAACTTCTTGCTTCCACTCCCACTTAGAATGGAGAAGAGCTCTAACACAAAGATGAAAAAAAGATGGTAGAAAGAATTAAAATGTCTAATAATTGTAAAGAATATCAATCTTTTGTTGCTTTATTTTTTTTGATAGGAACCATAGAAAACATATTTTTATTTCACATGAGCTAGCTTGCTCAGCCTAGCACAGAGCACAGAACAGTTTGCTGAATATATTCTAAGATCCCATTTTTAATTTGTCATTTTAAATTTGAGAGAGACTTCTGAGAGTACAATAAATTTGAAATTGCAACTTTGTATTCAGAACCAACACAACTAGGTTTAAAATCATGTCAAATGACAGAAGAGTTTTGAGCATGAGATTTTCTAAAGCAAAGTGATGGTTAACCAGATTTAATTGATATGTCTAAAGCAGACAACGACCTGTTGGTATTCAAACCATTCCAGCACCTACCTCTGTCCTGCCAACACTAGCAAGTGGAAGCACAGTAGAACTGCTGCATCTTTGTCAATCAGACGTAGTATCTGTAAAAGTACAATTAATCCAGAAGACCGTATAGCAAGATCTCGTATCATGTTTGCAATGACGTTGCATGTCAGTGTCCCTGAAGCACATGAAATACCTTCTACAACTGTGCACCATGTCCATTCCACTGAGGTTATTGGAAAGCTTCTGGACTTCTTTCTAATTGGAAAGCTTCTGGACTTCTTTCTAATGAAAACCTAGACACCTGGACATACTTTGGACATCTAGAAATCTGGAAGATCTCTGTCCGAAGACCAATGCATAAAGCTGACATTCTGTTGAGACAGGGAAGGTACCAGTGCCTAGCTTAACACACTCAAATTAACACACTCAAATTTAAGTGTCAGAAGTTGAATCTCACTGCAGATATCTGTCACAGGATTTGCATACATAGTCTCCAATCCATGGGAAAGGAAAGAAGCACCACCAGAAGGTGGTAAGTCTAGCTTTAATGCCCTGAACTGCTCTGTTCTGACCCTCTTGAGCAATGTTTTAGGATTACTATAGCAAGATTAAAGAGAAGGATTATTGAAAGCTGCCTTTCTCCAGATGGAGAGGGAAAGAACAAGTTGACAAAGCAGAACAAAGAGATTCATCTTTTCCTTTTAATATGAAAGCATGAATTCATGCTTTTCCTTGTAGCGTGCATGTAATTTAGAAAAGTTTCCTCTTTCAGCTATTTCAGCAGTTAATTGGAAGTGATAAACCACTCCAGAGATTTTAGGTGGGCTAAATTATTCCTTGGAGGAGTGAGTGGCTATAGACGAAAACCTTGTTAATTAAGATTCCGAGTTAGACATTTCAGTAAAGAAGATTGCACACAAGGTNAAGAAAAGAAAAGAAAAGAAAGCATCACATCTAAGAAATGTATTAATACTGCATATGAAAAAATACACATCAACTGGTAATTTTTTCATCCTGATGGAAATTTTTTTCCTAATAAAAGCATAGTGCATATATTTTAGCAATCTCTCAGCCTGCCAAAATTTTTGTCTGTATGTGCACTCAATTTTTCACCGAATTTGTGAAATACTTGTTACTGGTTATTCTAGGCGTTCTTTCCTACCACTGTGAATTGGGTCACCCAGACCATGAAATCAGTCTTAAAAGGGGCTGAAAGACATTGGAAAGTTAAGTGCTGTTTGGTCTTTATTAGTGAGATTGATGAAATGAAACATGTTTCTTGCAGATTTTGACAACTTTTATGTATATAAATATATTTAAGAAAGAGTCTTTTTTGATGTGAAACTAAGTGTGACCTTCAAAAAAAAGAGGGGATGTGGGAGAAATGATTGTCTTAATGAATATGTAGAAAAGGAAAGCTGGAAAGGTTACAAGTAAAATAATTTTTCTGCCTCTAAATGCAAATAGTTCTTTATACAGTTGGTTATGCAACACTGATGCAGGAATATTTGCAAATATTTTTACAAATCCCATCCAAAAGCCACGAAATGCCAACACATACTGTCGGTCAGTAAACAGATTAGAAGACACAGAAGGCAGTGTGCAATTACAGGCCAAGAAAAGAGCCAAAAGTCAGCTGAACTCTCTTAGCTGCTGTTAGGATAGAGAAGAACAGAGCCAAGCAACTGAAGAAAAATGATAGGTTAATGTGTGAGAGATCTGTGGATAAAAATTTTGACAAAGTCTGCTTTCACAGATTCTATGTTAAAATGTGCCCCAGCCACAGGACTGCTAATCTGTTACTGCTGGAGAACTCGCTTCTTGTAAAATCTTGGAAACTGAGTGAAGGTGAAAGCTGCCTTTGTTCAATGAAACACCTTAAGTACTTTTCAAGAAGAAGAATCTAGTAAAATCAGCTAACATGTTTTGCCTGGACTGACTTTTGTTCTAACAGTGTTTGTAAAGTTTATAGACAGGCTCTGAAAATGTGCTAGAAATATAATATCAAAACAGAAGCCAAAAATTTGTAGAGATGAACTGTACCATAGATATGTATATAGAACATTAGTGGCTGCATTAGTATCTGGAGAATGTATGACAATTTCAGAAATACTCTGAAGAAAGGAGGCAGGAAATAGTCTTTTGGGTAACATTGTAGATGCTGTGATCTTGCTGCAGTCTTCTGCATGCACAAAATATGGAACAGAGTGCATATATTTGAATAATTTTATTTGGGATATACTAGGTATACAATGTATTTTTCTAAAAATGAGCTATAACTTCCATTAATATACTATTTCTTTTAATAATGAATTTGCTCTGCTTGTATAATTCTAGTTACAAGTGTAGTTCAGTGCACCTGCATTTAACAGTTGAGTGAGGAGAGGATCATTCTAGAAGATCTTTCATAGTACCTAAATGTAGTGTTTAACCTGACCATGACTCTTCTGAAAAGTCTTGCAGTCAGTTTTTCTTTGGAAGAGATGGTTCTACAGTCACCTAGTCCGATCATTTGCAAACAGCTGGAAGGAAATATGCAAACTTAACTCTGTTTGCAGCAAAATCTGCTGGCAAGGAAGAAGACACTGCTGAGATCAATGTCTACTTGTAGGAAAAGATGATACAGAAGGCACAATAACCTAGACTTCTAACAGATGCTTGTAGCAGATCGATTTATGGCTTTGATCATATTTGGTACATCCTTACTCAGATCACCTCTTCGAGTAGTCAGACTTCTTTTTCATCCTTGTACATTTGCCTGAAACAATCAGGTTGCTCTGACTAATAATCTTAAAAAAAAGTGGACTAGAAAACATACGTTCAAATAATTCCTCCGGGTTTTTTTTAAATTTGCATTCTGTATCCCTTTTGGTGAATTCTTCCACCTGACCAAAGCAAACGTTTTACTCTTCTGAATATCAAAATAAGAGATATGTGTGAGTAATAAATACCTCAAACTTGATATTCCTACTTAATAATTTTGACTTCACAGTTGCTGACCGTGGTGTTCAGTGCCAATCTTCAAACCTCACATTTCTAGAAATATATGAACACTCTTTCATATATCATGCACAGGAAGAAAACAGATTTGTCTTTGAATGTCCTGATAGGAAATTACATACCTATGGTGGTGCAATGGCTTTTGAAACCACTTCACCTCATAACCATTTTGCATAAGAAATAGATATTTGAAACCTTATACTTGTAGTACCTACCTACACTCCATTTATTATTGTTTTATGTGTTCCTAACTTACCCTACAGATAGAGCACTTAGGTTTGCACTTTATAATGACTATGTGGAGGAGTTATAGAAATCACAATTATATGAGATATAAACTAAATGAGGAATAACATTTTATATTATTATTTCTCCTTACATAAACACAAAGTAAAGTCTCAAATGTACTTCATGGAAAGCACTCTAAAGGGTAACACTGATTTCTAGAGATGAGGGAAAGTTACACTAAGAAAAAAAAAGTTTCTGCTATATACTTTCTGCATTATGGCTTAATGTAACAGTTTATTAATGGTTGCACGAAATCTTGGAAATGTCAGTTTAATAAAAAAAAGTTTTGCAGACTGTGAGCAATGCTGAAAAACTTAATTCTGAGAGCCTAGGAAACTGTCCATTATAAATCTTTAAAATAATTTTCTAATTAGTTAATAGAACTGGAACAGATTTTAGTGGATGTTAGATATTGACTTTAATAGAATTAAATTGTTCTGTTTTAAAATTTTTCTACCCATTTCAGACATCATAACTCACACAGACATTGCAACTCTCTATAAACTGTTTATCCTGTCATTAAGCATCCAGAGGTTTGGTACAATGCATTTGCAAGAAGAAAATGAATCTACAATGATCCTCTATTATAAGAACAAGTAGCAATGCTGTTCTCACTAAAGGGAGCTTATATATACATGCTTTTACAGTTAGTGAAGGGTTTATTATGATTGCTGAACTTGCATGGATAAAATAGGAATCCATCAGAATTTTAACTCATACCTGAACTGGATCTTCTGTGTTTTTCTTTCTTAGATTAACTTGGGTAAGTTCTTCTACTCTGTAAATATTGTTAATGTTTTATATTTAATCTATGCTTTCGTGCTTGCTACCATTGCATATTTTAAATAGCTACTCAGCAGATTTGCTGGTTGAGATATGAGGTTTCAGATTTGCTGACATAGTGGTTTAAAAATTATTGGATAAGCCCTCATGTGTGTAGCAGGGCACTAATAGGAGTTCTTGGAATACATAGTTCTTTCCACTCTGGATCTGCGTATCAGTGTATGTTGTGAGGCACAAGTAACAAGAAATCCCTTGAATGCTGGCAGATTTCTCACATGGATTATGTTGTGCCAAAGAGATGGAGAGCAAACTCACTGTACATCCTTCCTGAAATATGCAGAGAGGAAGGGTCTAATAATGGTCATGTAAATGGATTGCATTTCTGATTGAAACATTTTTTAGAAAGCATTGCAGACAAGCAACGGGTTAATATAACTGGCTGCAGAATGTAATTTAAAGAAATGAATACATCATAAAGTAGACCTAATGACTAAAACTGAACAAGGTGGTTACTGATTTAATTTTATTTAATGAAGCATGTGATAAATATTTCTGACAGAGAACTAGTAAGATCATCAAACCCCAATATTAAAATTTAAGAGGTTAGCCTAGATCACCAACTTCTTTTTTTTTTTTTTCCTTAAAATAGGGATTTGTTTCTTGTACGTTGTTTTTAAGCAATTGCGAGAAAAAAGTAGTTTCTGAAGCTATATGATCCACTACCATTTATGCTCCCTTTTAGCAGGACAGCTTTAAGGTAGGCACTTCATCATTCAGTGAATCAGGAATTTATTCCACTTGCTTTTTCTCAGCAGCCTACCCAGTTCTTTTTTCCTCCACCATTCCTAGATACCCTTTCCCAGCTTCATTTGAATCAGTGCAAATGTAGGGGGCTTCAGCTGTAACATGATTAGTGAAGCTAACCTTCTTTTTCCTTCCAGGGAAACTTTTAAACTAAATCACTTCAGTTACCTGAAACTGATTCACTGCGGAAGATGTTGTCACAAACAGTAATGCCTACTAAACTGAGGTGGCCTCTCAGGTGCAGTGATAGAAGAAATATGAAACTATGGCTGCATTTTCCCTGTCCAGAGATAACACAGTTGCTTTTCTGTAGTGCTTTTAGATCTAATGATGAAAAGCAATTTGAATTAGGATGTATTTTGATAAGATTATCAGAAACTAATTGTCAGATTTTGTGTTACATTCAAGTTGTTCTGTCTGTAATGAAAACCTGAAATAGCATCCATATTATTATTATATAATGAAAGCAGATAACAGTATTCCACACTCATTTAAATTCAGGAGCTGTGTCTTTTAAGAAAATACATATACTTCCACAGTGACATAATCATTGAGCTATAGAGAGGTATTAAATCGATAGGTATTAAATGTCAGTCTTAGTCCTTGCCAGTAGCTTTGAAGTTACTGTTTATTGATTATTGAGATTGCAACTAGCTAGCCACAAGGTAGTCAAGTTCAGGTAGAGAGCTCAAGGTAATATATCTCTATTGCTGCCCTCCTTGATTAGGGATTAATTAAAACCATGATCAAGATCCTGGGATCATTATAGTATGGTGTCAGATGAGGCAAAGACACTGCCCAGTGTGTACTTCCAGAATGTCTCAGCAGCTATGTGGTCCATTGTGCACATTTCACACACAGTGTTTTTGACCACTATGCTTGTTCTCTGCATCAGACTTTTAATGTAAACAGAATGTGCTTTGAATTGTCTTCTCTGCCAGCTGCAGCCTGCACACTCTGCCAGTTTTGTTGTTCAGCTTGTGTCACTCTACGTAAGACTTAGCTAATGGGTCAGAGATTGAAGACAGTTATCTTAGAGCTAATCATCCTAATTCCAGAACAATATTTGAGTATAAAGTTCCATAAGAAATTAATATTTTAAAATTTATGTTCAGCTTGTTTTTGATGCCTTAATGTAGTTCCTTAGAACATGTCCACTTACTCCAGAGATCCCTTCTCTACCTTGCAATCTAATATCGAGAATATGCAGCCCCCTTTAGAATCCTGAGACATGTAGGACTGTACTTATTTCAGCACTCAACTCATGATGAATGGATTAATGTTGGACAAGTAAGGCCAAGAATCTCAACACCTTTTGGCAGTTGGGATCTTACTACCTTAAGATGCAAGACCTGTTTCAGAGTTCTGATTCATTCTGGTTTATTGCTCTTTATTCCTGATTGAACATGCCATATAACTATAGACACCTTCTTCCAGGTGTGTGTGTTCCTACTGATTCTAAGAATTACCTATTTAGGGCAAGTTCTGCCACATTAAATGGCATAGTAAATTTTCATAAAAGGGTAAATATGCCTGATTCATATGTCATACATATGCATTTATATATACAAAGACTTATTTACTGTGTATCCCGTGATCATGAGTTTGTATAACTTCATGATGATTTCCATGACAAAGAGGGCTAAAGGGATATTTTCTGAGACAGCTTTCAGCAGAAAATCTAAGATGGTTTATTTTTATTTCTACATTTTACTACTATATTTACAACTATGTTTTTTTATAATAATCCTCTGAAGTCTTTCTTGGTCACATTCTTGCCTAGCTGCCCTAGAGCCAGAGATTCACTACCTTTTTAGGCTTGGGCCGTGTCATGTTACCACAAGTACCTGATTTGTGCAACCTAAAAATTTTAGACAGACAACCTAGCAAGATAGTTTTGGATAAGTATGCCAGATAAATTGCTAATAAGATGCCAGAAGTAATTATGTTTAATACAGTCAGAAATACCAGAGCATTTTCTGTCATGGAGGTAAGAACCAAAAGTACTTGATAGAATTAAATTTGGCTCTGAGTTCTGTCACGGGAGCTTGAACATCAAGAATTTCCTCTTTTTTTCAGCATGTTATGGAAGGTGTTTTGTGTGCTCTTCATGTGCTTATATATATACAACAATGGAAATTTGCCATGAATTATATGGAAAATGCATTAGTCAAGTAATGCTAATATTCCATTCAATTACTGTTAGATTTTTGTACAACTATGTAGATAAGATTATGACCAGAAATAATGGAAAATGTAGATGGAAAGTACCAGAACTTTGTTTTGACCTACAATATTTGTAGATAATGCAGTTCTTGCAGTGAAGAAGCAGAATGCCTTCAGAATGCCTTCAGAATACCTTTACTAAATTGAACAAGATTAAGGATGGACGGCTTTTTGTAAAAACAGATTAACAGGGCAGTAGCAAACATCTTCACTTTTATCAGGATTGTCATGACAATGGGAAAGAGCAAACAGCAGCCTGTGAATTTGAAATTGCTTTCCTAATGTTACTTTCCAAACATACCTGTTTATCTCTTGACTGTAGGAATTAACAATACACTACTTAATATCAAAATCTGATCCATTGATTTATTTGAGGGATTAAGGACAGTGTTACCGTGCCTTTTGTCATAAAAAAAGGAGACGTAGAGGAAAGGGGGAGTAGAGGAAAGACTTGCCATCCTCAAAGTCACAAAAAGTTAGTCTTAAACATACAATAGTCATTGCCATAAGGTACTGTAGTAATTGGCATAATAGTAGTTGTGGTCCAAGCTAAAGGAAAAAAATAAAAGTATTTCTGGGATTTGCAGTCTGGTAAGAATTCAGGACTTGTTCACCTCTCTAATTATGTTTACCAGGCTATCTAGTTTATTTGATCTGGGTAGTTTTATTAAGAATAATTCTCAATCTATGAAGTGAAAACTTGGTATGATGCATGCAATCTCAGCAAAAATCTCTAAATCCCAGTGTGTGATCAGGGAGAATGCCTTTTTTGAAGTCATAAGAAAATGAGGCCCTAAGTGTTTATATATAGCAAAATAGCATATGCATATGTAATATTTAGGAGCCTGGAGTGGAATTCATGAAACCAGAGAAGTTTTCCAGAGTCCTTGACCAGGAGGACTCATAATAACTGGTTAACTCCAGTCCAAAAATAGTATATACATTATTCCCACTCTGTGCCTGCATATAGATCAATCAGACTGACCTTAATAGGTCACTGTTGTAGATATCACCTGCAAAAGTGCAGTTGGAGGGTTTTCAGACTGCAGCTAGCTTGTCTTCTACAAGTTTGGGCATTTTAACTCAGCTTGATGCATACTTATGTACTTTAGATAATCCCTTCAGATATTGACAGCTGGTTCTCTACGTTCACTATATGGCCACAGAGGACCAGGACGTTGTGCATAAGGCAAACTGCCTCTACTTCTCATTGTCTATATTACCAGTTTTTCTGAGTAATTGCATCTGGATCCAATGCCTTCTTTGATGCAAACACATGCAATTCTTACCTCTATGGCTGGAATACAGGCTGTGACAGATGCACAGCTCAGGTTAAACTTGGACCATATTGGATAGCCAGGAATGACAGGAAGGTCTGGACCAGGTTGAAAATAAAGGATATATTTAACATTGTTTGCAGGTCTTGTGGGCATGCTAGCAGCAAGAAAAGGTCCTGTGTTGTGAATGGTTCTTTTAATCCTTTTATGAATTTTATCTGGTGACACATTTGTGCAAACTATGTAAGTAATTTGACACAGCAGGAATTGAGGCACCTGCAAAAACTCAAACAAAATGTAAAGTGAAGGAGTCTGGATCACATTTTTGAGTGTTGAATTTCGCATAAGTCACACTTCATGATTATAACAGGCCTTTGGCTCAAGATCTAAAATTCTTCTGAAGAGAAGTGTGCTCAGAAATTATTTTTAAGGTATTTATGACTTTCTGAGTACTACTCTCTTTTTTCCTCCCTCCACCACATATGTTTCGTAGGGCTCTTCCTTCTAGAAATAACAAGTTTAATTTGGTTTGGCCTAGGATTTGCATTTTAATGGAAAAAGTAAATGTCCAAACTTATTATTCAGTAATGTATACTGAAGTGTTTTGTAATAGGGCTCTGTTACATTTTTTTTAACAGAAATTCTTGTCATTCCTTGAAAGTTACTACAATACTTTTGGTACATATAATTTAAAGGTCTTGGGTCTCCAGAGATTTATTATCGTGATTAATTTTAAACATCTGCTTAGCTTATTGATTTTTATGAGGTTACTTGTGTTTGAAGTTAAGCCTGTGAATATTTTATGTAAGAACAAGGCTATAACTTACTACAGCTTAACAGGGTTAAATACTCAAAAAAGTTTAAAATACAGCAACAGTTGCAAGAGATACGCTACAAGAGCAGCAGATATTAGGTTACAGTACTATTTGAAGAAATTGGAAATAATATTACTCCTTTAGAAGTGGAAAAAGCTATATTTTCACTATTTAAAAAAAAGAAATTAAAATATAGATATGATTATATAATTTATGGGTGTTAAAATGTTGATGACAATGCATATAAACAAATCGGGCTATCAGATGATCATAAGAATTCAGAAATTTCTTCAGCATTCTTTATGTTCAAAATAGTTTGATGTTATATATATATATGCACATACATAGACATGTCATAAAATCGAACATTTTGTTCCCTTTTATTGCCTGTTGGGGTTTTTTTCACTACATTTTCTGTGGGTTATACCACATAGTCACCTAAGCCCTACAGAGCTGCTTGCTCAGTTGCCTACAGTCAGTGGTGGAGAGAATTGGAAGACTAAATGTGAGAAAACTCATAGGATGAGATAAGGGATGTTTAATAGGTCAAGCAATGGCTGTGTTCACCAACAAAACAAAAGAAGAGATTCATTCACCACTTTTCATTGGCAAGCAAACATTGATCATCAATAGCTAAAACATGAGGGTGTTATCAACACTGTTTTCAGCACAAGTCCAAAACACAGCACCATACTAGGTGTTATGAAGAAAATTAATTTTATCCCAGCCCAAACTAGAACAATACTAAATCTAGGAATCCATCAGTGCATGCACTTTAAGAGAGAAAACATGTTAATGCTCAAAGTATTCCATAAAATATAAATTCTCAACAGGATTATGATGCACAAAGATGGGTGGTTTCATTAACACAAATTTGACTGTCAGTCAACTACCCAGTTGTCGTTTTTTTCAGCTGTAGCATTTCAGTTTGAAGCTCGCTTGTCCTTTCTATAGGTTTGGATGGTGAGCATCCAAAGAGATGTCAGGAGGGCACCATGAGAGCTGGTCCCACATATCCGAGTAGAACATCCCCATCCGGGGCCGGATGTGACTCTCTATAACATGTAGATAGGCAATCCTGTTGTCCCCAAGTGCCATGATAGCACATCATATGCCCAGCCATGTACTCATCTCCCATAAACTGTCTTCAGCATCCTGCAGCATGTCCATGTGGCAGCTGGGTGTTGGAGACAGCACCAGGGAGAAGCAGCCCTTCCCCTTTTCCAGTCCTTCATGGCATTTCTCTGTGAAGAGGGCACAAATACTGATTTAGGAAATGATCACAACCTGGACTTTGCATCTAGAAATACCAGCTGTGCCCATAAGTAGCACATGTCCACAGCACCATGGGGTGCTGCCAGGCATTGCCAGGCTCTCCCCAGTGAGCACTGTCCTGCAGAGTTTGAGCTAGATAGGCAGAGCTGTATTCAATAACAGGGCCACCAGCAGGCCCTGGCATTGGCCTGTCATGGGGGAAGACAGTGTCAGATATGAGGCTGGAGAAGAGCCATCATGTAGGCCCAATAGAGGGTTGAGGTTCCCACAGCATCAGTCCCAGGCCTGGCTGGAGGCAGCACAGAATGGAGGCTGGACCACAGGCACACCCATGAGCCAGGATGGGGCCCAGCAGAACCAAAATAGGGTCTGTGGACCCTGGTCAGGGGGTCCTGGGCAAGGCCTGTCAGGGACAGTGAGTCTGGGTGGTGTCATCAAAGCCCTGAGATTACACATGTCCTCAGTATATTTCCATGGATCTTTCCAAGCCCCATAACCAGAGACAAACAGGGGAGAGAGACACACCTTATCCCAGAGGGAGCATTTGTGTCCTCCCACCTGCCGTCACACCACTTGGCTGCATGGTGAAATGAAATGCAAACACATAATAAAGAGTGTGACATTGCCAAGGGCTTGTAGTTAACATAACTGACAAACATGAAGCAAGAGAAAGGAAAATAGTGTATGGCCAGTGGCAGGTAACCAATGTCATGTTGCTTCCATTACCTTACACATTATTTTGTCATTTTTTACTTGAATGAGTGTATCTAAGAGTTGATTTTCATTTCCATAGGTATTCTGTTGAATTTGTAGGGAGATGTAGTCTAATATATAGCTGGAGATTATTAAAGAATGTTTTCATACTTGCTCTCTGTTGAATTCAGTTCATTGCTGTATTATTTAATAGAAATACAATTCTCTTTGATACTAGACGTATGAGGTCAGCTGAGTTAATTATTTTGTACTTATCAGGGTATAAGTTTGTTTCTAGTTTTCCTTTGCAGACTAAACACATTTACTTTCTTCTTTTGGTAGAAAAACTATGACTTTCCAGACCTTTTTGTCAGACTCACAATTCCTTTTGGCATAGTTGTGTGACAGCATTTGGTCTGTACTGCACTTCTCCCTTTTGTAACTGAAGTATCAAAAGACACTATTGCCAAACTACATTCACCTTTCCTTGAGTGTGGGAAGACTTTCAAGAATGAATCATTGAAACCACAAGAAAATAAATCATTTAAACAACAAGCTGAAACTCTAAGATGAAGGCTTTTCTTTTTTTTAAAAAAAATCAAGCTATATTGTACAAAAGTATCAATGATCTGCATTTGTTTGTTGTTTGGTTTTTTT
>VWZY01013655.1:62991-80050 GCA_013399075.1 Chloroceryle aenea | reverse complement strand
CGGAGCCGGGTTGCGTGACTCGGGCCGCCTCTCTCCCGCAGGGCGGTTCTTCTACCAGCGGTTGGTGGAATTCATGGCCAGGTACCTGCCGCGTCCGTAGCCGGGCTGGGAGCGGGGAAGGCTCGCTTCGCTGGGCCGGCTGAGCCCCGAGTGATGCCCCTGCGTCCCGAGAGTCCACCGCGGCCTGGGATGCATCTCGCTGGGAGCTAGTGCTTGTGGTGTACCGAGGTGGAAGGCTCTGGGGCCGGGGGTGGAGGAATGTCAGGAACCAGCTCTGCTGTGACAACAGTAGTACTCGGTGGGGTGGCATCTCCAAAGGCTGGGGGTTCAGTCACCTAGGAGGAGGTAATTCGTGCCAGTGCTTCGTGCCTGAGCCATGATCTCAGTGCCCAGTGTCATGGTAGGTCTGCATCCCCTCCTAGAAAGCACTGCATGGCAGCCACACTTCCTCGCTTCTTTGCACTCATTGCGTGTATAAGAATGAAGGAGCTGTGCCCTTCTGTAACCTTACCTGCTTCTGCTCTTCCCTGGTCCTTTTCTCAGTGGCCCCATGTGGGCTTATATCTTGGCCCATGAGAATGCCATTCCCCTCTGGAGATCCCTGATGGGACCCACCAAAGTATTCCAAGCCCGAAACAGCGTCCCGGACTCCATCCGAGGATCTTATGGCCTCACTGACACCAGGAATACCACTCATGGCTCAGGTAGACCTATTCTTCTGGGATGAGTGTTGGGCAAAGGCTGGAGCTCAGGCAGGTGTGACTGGTGGCATTTTGTATACCATTGCTTTCCATTCTGGGAGTTAAAATGAATGATTTGCTCACTTGTGCAGACTCCACTCATGCCTGTCCTGGTGTGACCGAGCCTGGTGCTTTTCTTTATGGCTTCGGCTCCCCACTTTGGAATGTAGCACCTCTTTGTAGTGCCAGGCTGGCAGTTCTCTTCTTTTCCTCTGTTTTCAAACAGACTCACCAGCATCAGCCAGCAGAGAAATTGCCTTTTTCTTCCCAGAGTTCAATGAGGAGCTTTGGTACCAGCAGGAAGAGCCGCAGCTGCGCCGTGGGCCGGTGTATTACAACGCGGAGGAGCGCATCCACTGTGTGCGCAGGGACGAAGACTCCGAGCTGAGCTGAGCTCCCTGGGTACAGTTTGCCGAGCTGGAGGTGGCTGCTGGGCCCACCGCCTGGGGCAGTCCCGTGATGATGTAGAGCCACAGTGTACTTTCGGGAGCGTGCGGGAGGGAAAGGCCTGATGTGTGTTATGTTGTGCTGCCTGGCGTTGCGTTGCTCGGGCAGCCTATGGGTGCTGAGGCATCTTAGCAACAGCTCAAGCAGCAGTACACCAGCTTGATACAGAGGTCTAGCCGTGCAGTTCACCTGTACCTCGCGTGCTCCTGACCATCATGGCCTACGACCGCTATGCAGCCATCTGCCAGCTCCTGTGCTATGCCCACACCATGGGCCGGGGTGTCTGCGTGGTGGCAGCCACCGGCTTCTGGCTCTGGGGGATGCTGGACTCAGCTGTGCACACTCCTGGCTTCCAGGCTCTCCTTCTGTGGGGCTGCCCAACTCCAGCACATCTTCTGTGACATCCCCACGCTGCTGAAAGCTGCGTGCAGCAACAGCTACCCCAGCGAGCTGGCACTCCACATCACCAGTGTCTTCGTGGGCCTCAGCCCCTTCCTGCTTGTGGCTGTCTCTTACATCCGCGTTCTGGCCACCGTCCTCAGGATGCCCATGGCCACCAGCCAGCACAAGGCCTTCTCTACATGCTCTGCCCACCTGCTTGTGGTAGTCCTGTACTTTGAGACGGCCAACCTGAACTACAACCGACTCCGCTCCAGCTACTCCCTGGCAGCTGACATACTGGTCTCTGCGCTGTACTGCATCATCACCCCCATGCTGAACCCCCTCACCTACAGCCTCTGCAACGAGGAGGTGCGGAGAGCCCTGCAGAAAGCTTTGTGGGGATGGGGCACATTGGGCTCCCCAGGCAGCCATGCATGAGCCATACCAGGGCTGCCACAGAGCGCTGGTGTGACCCCGTGCAGCATCGCCTGCCTGCGGGAGATCTTCAGTGGCACACTGCAATCGCTTGTCTGACCCTCAGCACATCACTGATGGCAGAATGGCAATATCAAGTTGGTAACAAGGTGACAGTTCCAGGATTATGCGTTTATTTTGCAAGTGTCACATGCAGAGGTCAGCCCAGCACCTGCTGGGGCTGGCTACACTCCTGACAGGAGTGCGGTAAGAGGCCATTTCATGCGGTACCTGACACGTGGTGGCTCCAATCAATGCCGTGAGCTCTGCCTTGGGGCTGCCCGAGGTGCTGAGCAGGCCTTGCACAGAACAAGGGGCACTGTCTTGCATTGCCAAGGCTGGCCCCCACAAAGGGGCTGTCACACCTCCTCCCCCCCACAAGCCTCAGCACTGACACCAGTGCTGCTAGGCTTCCCCAGGCTGCCAGGAAGGCTCTCTAGTTTTTGTACATGAATTAGCACAGCACTGAGAGCTGTCATCACTTAAATCCTCACTATAAATGCTTGCTTTGCTTTATAACCATAAAAAAAACTAATCAAATTTAAAAAAAAACCTGTGAGGGGTGTGGCTGCAGCCGACAGTGGCCAAGGGCGGGCTGATGGCTTGGGGCTGCCAGCTTCATCCACTACCTCAGCTTAACCACTTCTTGCAGGGGCTCTGCAACAGGGTCCAAGCTCTAATGACTGCATGACCCAACAAAATCCAGTCTGTTCCCGAAGAAACCTGGAAAGTCAAAAGCCAGGCCCATGAGGCATACAGCTTGCTGGAGCAGCCTGCCTGTTCTTAGTGCACAACATACACCGATCGTATTCTTGAGGGAAAAAAAGTACTTCTGTAACCCATGTGTTCAGATGACCTGTTGCTCCTCCTGAGCAGGTTGCAAACCTCTCACTCAGCTCTACTTGCCATACACCTTTCTTGCTTGTAAAAACAATATTGAAACGCCTTCAGTTCAGAGCCTCACTAGGACAGGTAAGAGAGTCTGCCACAACAGCGTTCATTGTGGAGAGCCCCCTGGAAAGGAACATCAGGAAATAAAGGCTGAACTGCATGAGGAAAAAATACTGGGAAAGTTATTTCAGAGAAAAAAAAACTAAAACAAAACACAAAAATCTCCACCAACCAAAAACTCAAACCAAAACACTCCAGAAAATTTACATTAAAATTGACAATTTCTAAACTGAATCACAGTGTGTCTTTCCCATGATCAACAGACACAGCTTGTGATTGTTCTCGGTATCAGACACTGGGCAGAGATGCTGTGCTACCTTCCAGCACAGTCTTGTTCAAGGATGGTCCAGACCCAGCCTGTGAGCTGCACTGAACTCGAGAGGTGTCACGGGGGTCCTTCCGCATCCTTGCTGTGGGCAGCCCCTGTGCACTGGGCTGTGGTCCTGCAGCTCCTCACATGCTGTGCTGCTCAGCCAGCGCGTCCCCAATTGATCCCAGTTGTGATGGTACCCGCATACCAAAAAGAAACAACCACCAGCTCCTACAGTGGCATGTGGGGCATCTAGCCCGGAATATTCTGGTTCGGGGGAGGGCTTTGGTTTGCACTCAATTACTACTGAAAACTGCTTAAAAAATTTAAATAAATTTCCTCTTGTCCTCCTTCCCACCTGCTCAGCCTTCTCCCCACACCTGTCATGACGCAGAGCTAGAACCAGGGGCCCTTTCCTCTATGCAGGGAACCAAGCCTCCCGCAGACAGAGGGGACATGCTGTCACAGAATACCTGGGGCACAGTTTCAGCAGCAGCAGTTTATTGCCACAGCTACGAGGGAGAGCACAGCACAGCAGTGACTGACACTGCTGACAGCAGCTCTGCCCAAGTGGAGCAGTTGCAGAGTTCTTTAGGTTATGTGACTCATTCTTCACCAAACAGATAAGTAGGATACTGTAAATCACAATAGCATTTTTCAGATAAGGAGCCTTTAGCTAGCACACCCTTTCACAAATAATTCACTCTGTTGTTCATTAAACTGGTGAGACCATTACCTGAAAGTATTTCTTAACCAGTGAGTCCTGCAAAGGCTGGTGAGACATTAACTACTTTCCTGCCATGCCAGGGAGGCCTGAGATCAACACAGGGTCTCCAATCACCCAGCAGCAGAGGACAGGCTGAGTCAAGGAGTGGTCGGGGAACCCATTGTTAGCACTGACTGCAGGGCAGGCCAGAGCCCTTCTGACAGAGACAAGCTGTGGGGCTCTCCTCCCCCCCTCCAACGTGTGGTATGTTTAGTTACACAGTCAGTGCAGGGAAAATGAAGCTCTCTTCAAAATGTTCCCCAGCCTGTATCAAGCAGCATTTATTCTGATTCATTTGCTAGATTGACAGATTCCCATAGCAGAACTCTCCTCTAACAGGCTGCCTGGATGAGGACCAAGACAATTATTAACATACTCTTTGTTAAGTGAAGCCCTTTTCACACTTTTCTTCTGCTCCAACACGGTATTTCCAGATTTTTTTTTCCTTAAAAAATGATCTCATTTTTACACAAGTTTTTTCAAGGTTTACCCCAGAAATGACATGTCTCCCAACAGCATTCTTAGCACACAGAGGAAAATCGCCTACCTTAGCAAGACCATCCTACATTTACACTGAGCCAGCACACCCTTCCCTTACCTACAGAACAGCTCACTACAGCTGAGTTTGTGTCTGCACTCAGGACAAGTCAGCAACAGCCACTGTAATGGTCAAATGCTCCCGGTCTCCAGCCCTGAAATTGCCCAGAGAGACCAGGTTCATGTTCTTATACCTCATGCTGCAAACACAGTTCATCCTGCAAGTGGAAACCCTTCTTGGGAGCAACGGCAAGTTTGGCCTTCACAGTGCTCATTTCCCTGACCCCTGGGTAGGATGACAGCCAGGGCCACAGCAACTTAAAAAGGTCCTTTAGCTTATGTCCCTTCTGCCTTGACTGGATTAGTTGGTGATTCTCTTCTGTCAATCACCTGTTGGGAACAGGAATGGACTCACTTCTCCTGCAGACTTGCTGGTTGTGGGGCAGCCGAGGTAGAAGAGATGATTTAAGAGCATGTGAGTGTGATATAAGACATCTCACTTTTCGCATCTGGAAGTGAATGGTAACCAAAGTCCTCTTAGGCACAGGCCAAAGCTTTCCCTCAGAGACTGACAGTTTGCTCCTTGGAATTTCTTGCATGTACACATGCCAGGCCAAGCCAAATTAAGCTAATAAGACATAAAAGGCTGAAGCAGAGAGAGGCTAAAATTTGGAGGGAAGCAGCTTGGAGAATGCTGGTTTCACTGCAACAACCTCACGTAATTTGCAGGAAAGAGGCCTACTTTGCCCCGGCACTGGCCCCTCCACCAGCCTTCATCTACCATCTCGATGTGTGTGATTGTGTCGTCGGGATCGAAAGATATCTCATCATCTCCATCTGCAAAAATTGTTCAGAAAAGACAGTCACAATTCAAAGATAACCCCAGAGAGAGATGGTTTTACATCACTCCTCCCCCTCCTCCCCAGAACAACACAGAACAAGCATGCTGATAACCCTCACAGTTCATCTCCTCCAACCCCCATCAAGCAGCACAGACAAAGCAGAGAAGGAGCAAGACTCCGCAGATGAAAGATAAAGTTTCTGTGTTCTCAACTCAGGTCTCATTCTGCTATCCAAGAAGAAATTTAAACTACCAAATCAAAATCTCTTCACCACTGGTGGTGAAGCTGCCATCACCTCCCTGTCACACTGTCCCAGCCAAATCCCAGTGCCTCTCCCCACAGCCTGGATGGCAGACCCACCTCCTTGGTAATCATAGAGAGCCACTGCACAGGTCCCAGGGCTCTCCACCTCATAAACATTGTCCATTTCCCCTGCAGAAGACAGGATGGGCAGATGAGAAAGAACAGCCATACAAATCTGGTCAGTGCTTCCATCCACACAACTGTCAGCCTTTTGGGTGAATGACATCCAGACCCTATCAGAAGGGAGAGGTCTATCATGGCTCAACATGAGGTATGACTTACTTCCTTTTCTGCAAGGAGAGAGGCAGGGTCCTGATGCTTCTCATTCCTCTCCCAAGAAAAAGTTGGAGTTATCTCTACCCTCTCCACTTACCATCTCCAGTACCAGTGAAGCTGCAACAGACACATCAATAGCAGCTTGTGCAGTTTATGTGCTTGGCAGAAGACTGCCCTGCACTTCTCACACTCAGGAGACACCACCAGTTCAGGTCTCATGAGCACCAGCCGTTTGAGTGACAGGCAGAATTAAAAGGACACCCCCAAACTTCAGTGCAGCACTGACAAGTTGCCTGCCAGGACACAGTGCACCAAAAGCACTGGTCCACGTCCAGCCTCTGCAGAGCTCACGACAGCCCTCTGGTCCTCCTGCCTAAGTCCTGCTCTGGCAGAGATGAATCATCCCATGCAGCTTATCTTGCACCTTGGAGCCAGGCAAGGCAGTGGGAGGCAACCAAGTCTCCATCACCATGGGCTGCTACTCTGTAGCAGCAGACTTCAGGATACAAATTCCCTCTGGAGTCTGTCCCACGCATCCAGTGAGATGAGTAGAGACAAGCTCCCCAAGACATGGGCTCTTCCACCAGTACTCACCCAGGTAAGGCTGGCTCTGGCTGGGCTCCCCAGGAAGGATCTCCTCATAGTCCTCACCTCCATCTCCTCCATCATCATAGATAGCATCCAGCTTTCCCAAGGGTGCTGGCAGCTCCTCATACTCAGCACCTCCACTGGTACCATCACAGTAGTCAGAGGGATCTATCAGTTCCTCATAGTCTCCACCGACATCAAGACTTTCACTGTAGATAGGCTGATTCTGGCTGGGGATCTTGCACAGCTCCTCGCCCAGATCTGCTGGCCTTGGTGGCAAAACGGGTGGTGTTTCCTCATCCTCCCTTTTTGCCTTCTGCCATGAAGTGAGAAAGTGACAGGAAAGTCACCTGCAAAGCACCCACTGCAGGCAGCTCCCCCACGACTGCACAGCACCCAACACAAGGGAGCCCGCTCCACTGCAGGTGCCTTTAGTGCTACCACAACACAAACGCAGCAGCATCCTTGGCACAACAAGGAAACAACTCTGCCCTCAAGTCTGGCTGAACTGGCACCTGGGATTGCTGTGAGGACCCTCATGGCTCATGTAGCTGAACCTTTCTCACACACACAGCTACAGCTCGTTGTACTGCCACTGTACTGACCCGCTCCAAGAGCCCGTCTCATGGTGTAAGGTGCTGTGCAGCCATGTCCCATCACCACCCCAACATTTCTCCCCACACTCCTTCCAAAGCCTCTCCCACACTGTGGCTACACCCCACTTCTTGCAGGGCTGCCTGTAAAGCACGGAACCCTCCCTCTGCCCACTCTCCATCCTGTCTGTCCCCAGTCTGCACTGGCACCTGGTCTCCTGGTGACATAGGTCTGTCTTGGGCAGCATTCCCAGACACCCTTGCTGGTATGGTGGCAGGGACTGCCTCTGTGTGGTCCTTCTCACTCTGTGGGATTTCCTGCTGGAGAAAAGTAATTAGATCCCCTCAGTCCCTTCGAGTAATATCCAGAGCAATGTCCACTGCCCTTCACAGAATCACAGAATGGTAGGGGTTGGAAGGGACCTCTGGAGATCACCTTGTCCAACCCCCCTGCTAAAGCAGGGTCACCTAGGGAGCAACTCTAGGTGCAAATTGTCCCAACAGAGCAGCTCAGAAGATATTCCTCCAGATGAAATCGGTCCCAGCTCCCATAAACTAGGACTGGACACATTACTGGTCTTTAAAGACTATGGGGTCTGCAGGAAGTAGCTTCAAGGAATCAATGTATCAGGGAGCGCTTTACTGGTGAAAACTTATCTGCATGTTGACCGCAGAAGCAGCACAATGCAGAAGGAGATCTTCTTGTAAATGTGAGGGCTTGGGTGCAATCTCCAGTTTGGAAAACCCTCAATACAGACTGCTGGGATGGAGATACTGGAGTGGGGCGACTGCACCATCTTTGGCAGGCACTAGTGGCAAGAGGAACCTAGGCCAAAGCACAGGGGTCATGGCTGGGTGCAAGCACATCCTGGGCTCGGTGCTGGAAGGGAAATGCAGTGACAGCTGTGACGTTCACTGTCAGCTCCTGGCAGCCCCGGGGAAGCAGTTTAAGCAAGAGGTTACTTTAAAGAGGTCAGGAAGAATGGATCTACATGTCCCTGAGGAAAAGTCTGCTTTGCAGGCCTTGCAGAACAAGGCAAGGCGGCCATGGCTTACCTTCTGCCGAGCTGCCTGGCACTCCTGAGCCTGCTGCCTCCTCCGGTCCTCCTCTGCCTGCCTTCTGCTCTCCTCCTCTGCTGACTTAGCCATGTTTTCAAATCGTGACCGCAGGATGCTGGTGCCACTGGAAGCCCCTGTGGAGAAGACAAATGACCAAGCCTGCTCAATATCTCGCTTCCACCAGCCCAAGCATCCAGGAGAAAGCCAGACCTCTGCCTCTCCCAGAGAAATTTGCAGTCCAGCCACCTCCTCCCACCCATCCACACAGGTTAAATCCACACCTCCCACAGCATGTGCCTGCTAGTGTGCTCCCACAGATGGACCACGAGGCCCACAGCTTCTCACCAAGCCCAGGGCTGGTACTCCATTGTCTCACCTGCCTCCAGTGGTCTTGTCTTCTCATAGGAGGAGGTAGGAGCTGCCATCTCATTAAAGCTGGCAGCACTCTGCAAGAGGAAGCGAATGAAGCATCCAACTTGTTAGGCAAGGCTAGTGCACTGAGATCCCCTGATGGGTTTGGCTCCTGCTGACTGCCAGCTTTGTTCCAATCTGTGTCTGGGAAGCCCTGTGGAGGCTAATGGCTGCAGCCCTCTCTCCTGAGGGCCCCCTGAACTGTAGGAGTGCCTGCTGCCCTCCAGCCAAAAGGTTGTCCCTGCTAGAGGGGGGGCTGAAAAGGCCACATGGAGCCAAGCAGAGGGGGCTGCATAGTGACAAGATGACTGCTGCGTGGGACAGCCAGGCTGGGCACTCAAGGCAGAAGCACTCGCTGGTAACACTGCACAGAGCTGAGGGGTGCCTGGCAGTCTACCACCTCCTGAGGAACAGGCACCCGACACATCCATCCCCTGTGCTCCCAGTGGCATGAGGCATGGAGACTTCCCTGCTGGCTGCACAGCTGCAGCTGCCTAACCGTGAAGAACGTGTGTCCTTCAGCAGATCATTGCCTGCAATGTGTACAGAGCAGCACAGGCTGGAAAACATCAAAGTGAAAACTTGTGTAATCACCTGAGATAATGCTGGCTTTATGAGGTGTGAGAGGATGGCTAAACTGGTAATAACAGAGCTCTTTGAAGCAAAAAGAAAGTGAGGTAGAGGGCGGGTTATCTACCTTCATGAGACACGTACAAAAAGGAAACTGCAGGTAGGATCCAGCTTTCAGACTGTACAGCTAGAACGTTTAGGGTTCTGCCTGCAGGTGTCACCAAAGGTTTGGGCGGCCGAGTTCCAGCAGAGCCCAAAGAGCAGCTCTGCTCTCCTCGAAGAGAACACACCGAAGGAGGCAAACAGCACTGCAGGCTCAGAACCAGGTCTACGCAGACCGCAGCAGAGGCTCAGACACGTTGTTTGTATAACAGCATTTAAGCTTAGGAATCTTATTGTGAGAGGTGAATCCTACACTTAGTGTTCAAAACTTTATCAAAAAGGAGTTGAGATTGCCTGGTGGTATATTGTGTACAATATATGCTTTACCCTGAAGCAACAAATTCAGCACTGTTCCAGTTCCTGAAAACCAGGCAATCGAGAACTTGGGCTCTTGCCCAAATATCCTTATTTTCACCATCTTTGATTATGCTTCAATATTCTCAAAATGCACAAATTCATGTTCACTTTGAGCTGCTCAGTGACTGCTCATCACCTTTCTGCACCCTGATCCTCAAATGACTCACAGCCCTGACTTCTGCATAAGTGTTCATCTGATTTTACATGCTTTGTTCTGTCAGAGATGATGCCTTGACTTTTGAGAAGGCACCTCTGTTTACTGTTGTTAAATTCACAGGCCACGTTAATCTCTTCCATGGGCAGGATGCCATTCCCACTCTGGTACTGGCCCAGCCTACTCATGAAGCATAGAAAGGAATATGCTCAGTTGTTAAAGGCATGTTATGACATTCCTTGGCTCTGGGCCCTGCAGAAAGGTCCTCATCTGCTTCCTCCAGCCCCTGAGTATGGCGATGCTGGTACTGTACCAGGCACACCACTGTGCCCCTAGCACTGCCCAGCAACAGAAAAAGTATGGTTCAGAGAAGGTACTCCTCCAAATTCCCCAAAACTGCACCACCCCGCCCAGACCAGCAAACTGAATAATCTCTTCTCAAGCAATGCTGATCCCTGCCCATCCCATCCCTGCTGGGTTTTGTTAAGGTGGGCGGGCAGATGACTGGGCCCTGGCTTGAGATTTAGCATTACTAAACAGACCTTAACAAGCTCCTGGACAGGGCAGAAACTGCATAAGGTAACAAATAACAGAGAAGCTGATGAGTTACAGGCAGTGCTATGAGGAGCAGACAGATTTCACCAGTACTGAAGGGGAGTGGTGTGGGGCCAGTCACTCATACACAAAGCTGGTGAGTAGTCTAAGAGGATAAGGAGCCAGATACCAGATAGGCCATAGATGTGTGTCAGATACTGGAGAGACCAAGGAGGTCTCAGGTTGCCTCCTTGAAGGACCAAAGATTCGAGCCAGTTTCTGGGAAGCTTTGCTTATGTATGGGTGTGACAGCTGCCAACAGATATTACACCTTGATTAAGAACAGACAGAAGATTGGCAGCACAGAGATACCACCATGGAGGCTTTCCCAGGCAAGAACCACTGTGTACACATACTGCTCTCTGCACGATCACCTACCAGCCAGTGCTGGGGGCAAGACACCAGATGAGCCTTCAGTCTGATCCAACACCTCTAGATATTCAGGAGGGCACAGTCTGATGCCCTCAGAAAGCTCTTCACTGGCTCTGTATGAAATCCTGCCCCATGAGGAAGCAGGCGTATGACTGTTCAGTCTGAGAGTGGAATGATTCAAAAGCAGCTAACAGAAAAAACCTTTTCTTTCTTGCATTACGGTCTCCCCACTTCACATTCCTCTGCACCCTCTGATACTGACACCCTTGCAGTAGCTGTGCACTGAGCACTAAGCCCTTGTCCATGTGGGAAGCATCTCCTCTGGCAGCTGTACGAAGGGCAGCGATGAATAGGACCAATTGCAGGCTGCAGCAGACAGTCTTACCTTGTCTACTCTGTCCTTCTGGACCCCGTAACGGCCTCCAAACCCCTTGGCATAGTCTGTATGGAAAAAAAAATATGCTATTTTACAGTATTTTACATTCTGTGCGCACCGCTGACTTCAGTACACTGTGACGAGCAAAATAAGTTAGCTTTCTCTGCACCTTATCGCACATGGAACTAAACAGAGGCAATACATGCAAAATGCACCGTCCAGTAGTTTTTCAGACTAATCCTTTGTCCCTTTCAGCAGAATGCACTGGTGTCCAGTGCTGTATGCTGGCAAATCTGCGTCCAAGGCCCCGGGGTGACAAGCCAGTCCTCCTATTCGAGAGCAATGTGGCTGTGTTCACTGAAGATGAACATACAGTAAAGCCATTCCTGGAACCTGCTTTGTCTCATTTCCATGTGCTTACCTTTGGAATGAACTTATAGTCAGGAAGGTACCTCACAGAGAAAGCACAGGATAGTCTGGGAAGCCCAATTCAACAACCTGAATTCGATGTCCCACACAGATCTCTGTCAGAGTTCACCCTTGTGCTGTAGGCGTTCACAAGGTCCTGGCCGCTCTGCAACATGCTATATGCACTCAGTTTTCAGCAGCTGGATCTTTGTCAAGTATGAACCACTATCTCTATGTCTGTGTGTACTCCAAGGAAGTTGTGCTGCCACCTCTGGCACTGCCTTACCTGTCTGAGATGCGTGGGGTTGCACTTCCTCTTGATGGTCCCAGCCAAGGGCACTCCTGTCCTGGCGATCCCTCTGGACACCGAACTTCCCACCAAAGCCCACAGAATAGTCTTCAGTCACAGGGATCCAGGCCATGGCATGGAAGAGAACAGACAAGGGAGGGAAAGAGAAGAGCAGCAGCACTGTGAGCTCAGGCTGTTCTCACAGCCGGGATTAGTTTTCCCCACCAAGGACTTGGAGAAAGACATGGAACAAGGCTAGATTTTCCCACTGGTGGCTGCAGCAACAGCCCTCCCTCCTCCCTAGGACATGCCACCTGCTATTAACACCTGCCTCGACTTGCCATGCACCCCTCCTTTGGTGACATACTGCCCAGGAGATACCTGTGCCCATAGAATCTGCTCCTCCTCTTCACTTAGCCTGAACCTTTTCCACGTGTCTCGCACCTCACCTGACCCATTCACTCACTGTGAGCACCTGACAGCTCCCCATAGGTTTTCCACCATTCATGAAGCAGGTTGCAAAAATCAAGCACTGTGCCCCACAGCCCCAGTGGGCATAGTCCCAAGCTCCAGTCCTGACACTTCCTGCTGCATTGGGCAACCCCAGCTCACCTTTCTGGGAGTCGTGCTTCTCTGCCTGGCTCTTGTAGTCAAATCCCACTGCTGCTTTGTCCACCTTGTCTCTCTCCACACCGTAACGACCACCAAAGCCCTTGGAGTAATCTGAGGTAGTGCATGGAGTCAGATGCTGCCCCAAGCATGGGGCTGGTTAGGGGAGGGTGTACAGATGGGGAGCATCACTGAAAAGGAGCATGAGGGAGGAGGAAGAGCAGCTGGGATGATGCAGAATGCTAGAAAAAGCAAAGGGTTTGGAGGGGACAGAGTGTGGGGAGCACTTGAAAGTATAGAAATAGGAAACTTTTTTGCACAGCTTACATTTTGGATAATGGAACCTATGCTACAATGGAATCTCAACTCCTACAAGGAAACGACTGACTCTGGATGCTGCAAAAAAGGCTGAAACCCACCCTTCCAGAGACATGCTCCAGCTCCCCTCCCAGACTGTCTCTGGCATACTTGACTACTATGTGAGAGACGCACAGCACATCCTCCTTAAGCCTCCGCTTCTGCCATCTTCTAAACTAGACGTGGATTCATTATTTCAACTGCGTTCAGTTTTTCCTCTAAGATGAGAGGACTTTACCTTGTTATTTTTGGCTGATGTCCTAAGAAATTTCAGACTCTCTCCTGGCCACTGGCTGTGTAGACACTTGCCTTTCACAGACCTGCTCTGGCAGCTCTGATTCCAAATCCTGCCCTTTGGGGAAGTAAAGCACAGTTACCTCTCTGTGATCTCTGACCCTATTCTCACAGGTCTGCATTTCACAGGAATGAGTTGGGACCTCTCCAGTAAATTCAGCCTCATCAATCCATGAAGACTGTGATCTAGAGAAATATGCATGAAAACACTTTGTATTCAAGAATGACTCTATTTCATAGAAGAGCAGTCAGGGGTGAATCTCTAACTCCTAAAAATTTCTTAAACTTACCTTGATTAAACTATTATTTACCCATGATGAAATGGACCATTTAGGATGCTGTTTTCAGCAAATATAGATTTTAATGTCTGTTAATTTCCAGTATGCTGGAGTTTCCAGTATGGTCACATTTTTATGATAAACAATCCAAACACCTTAACCTATTTCTAACACTTCTCTTTAGTCCTGAGCAATTTCTATGTTTTTACACAGCCTGATGAATGTCTACATCTACAGTCTGGTAGGGAATATGTTAATGTAGCACAACTGCATGTGATTAATTTAAATCCAACCAAAAATGCCTCAAAACATCTTCCTTCTTTTATAGTTTTCTCTAAAACAAACATGATTCAGTTCTTCTTTTGCTGATAATACACTATTCCTCACATTTACTTGAGACAGTAACAGACCTTGCCCTCATCTTCCTTTGTCTGCAGAATATTTTAATTATTTTTAGTTTCAGTTCTTGCAATATTCTTAATGAGTACATGCCAAAGTTTGGTTGAATCATCTCCAGAATTCTGCTCAAGTCTGGGTGCTGTATAAGCTTTTGTTTCCATACCCATTGTTGTGCCTTTTCTTATATACTGCTTTTTCAGATATCACTTCTCAGGTTCTACAGTGCTCAGGTTCCCTCTGGAGCAGTTCCTCAGGTGGACTTTTAGAGGAAGGGGAAGGGAAGCATCAGCCATCCATCAGGGGTGCATGTGGGGTGTCTTCTCTGCTCAGCTTCCATCAAAGCACAACACAGAGACGAGGAGCATGTACAACAGAGGGTGGTGACAGAACAGCAGGGGATGGGGCTGCAAGGGTGACTGACTGGGAACAGGGATCTGAAGCAAAGGAGACTGTGCCACGGCAAACAGAACAGGATATTGGAAGCAGAAGAGAAGCTGGGCAAAGTGTCAAGGGACCACACGTGCCCATGGACTTGCCTTTCTGGGACGAGTGTTTCTCCACCTCACCCTTGTATTCAAAGCCCAGAGCTGACTGTAACAAGAAGAGGAGGAATGTCAGTTGTCCCGAGGGCCAAGCAGGATCTCACCCAACCTGGTCCACGAGCCAGGCTGGGACCCTGCTCCCCTGTCCAGGCTACTCAGCTGGTACAGGACTCCTCAGCCTCACATCAGCCCTGTTGCCCATGTGGCAGTGTGCCCAGGAGCAATCCTTCGAAAGAGGACCCCACAGCTTGTCGGCAGGCAAGGCAGCCAGACAGTGTCTGACACCAGGATGGGCATGGAAGGAATATCACCCTGCTGTCCCCATCCAGTCCTGCTATGGGCAGTCACTGTGCATGGCACAGCCTGGGCATATGGAGCTGCAAAACACCACAGCCCCTAAGACAAACAGAGTGCTGCCAGGACAGGAGAGCACAGGAATATTAGCGAGCACAGAGTTCATCTTCACAAGCATCCGCAACTTGTTGTCAGTCACCAACCTGCACACAGGAGCAATACAGAGCACAGGCCCCAGGCACACATTTCAGCTGCCCTGTCCAACTCACCTTGTCAGCTCGGTCCCGCTGGACTCCATACTTGCCTCCGAAGCCCTGGGCTGCATCTGTCTGTGAGGAGTGCTTCCCAACATCAGCAACGTACTCATGGCCCACTGCGCACTGAGAAGAGAGGCAGCACGACATGAGCACCCTGCCAGGCTGGACGCAGGCACCATGGTTGCTCTGCCCCGCTGCTGAGAGATGCTTGCAGCCACAAGGTGACAGGTCCAACTAGCCATGCATGTGGTGGTGATGACCTCCACATAGCCTCTGTCAGCACCTGCTCAGCTCTGAAATTTGAATGCAGCTTTAATGGTAACCATCCCACACAACTGACCTCACCTTCAGCTCTCTGTGCAAACTCTAGGATGCTGAATACCTGCTACTCCCAAATGCTAGTGAAGTAGAGCGGTGGACAAGAGAATCATAGAATCATTTTGGTTGGAAAAGACCTTTCAGATTAAGTCCGACTGTTGCCCCAGCACTGCCAGGGCACCACTAACCCATGTCCCTCAGCACCACAACTCTGCAGGGGGCTTTGAAACCTCTCCAGGGATCATGGGGACTCCACCACTGCCCTGGGCAGCCTGGGACAGGCCTGTACAGCACTAGAGGGGAAGAAATTGTTCCACAGCTCCAACCTAAACCTCCCCCTAAAGCAACTTGAGGCCATTTCCTCTTGTCCTGGTGCTTATTCCTTAGGAGAAGAGACCAACCCCCACCTGGGTCCAACCTTCTGTCAGGAGCTGTTGAGAGCCAGATCTCCCCTTAGCCTCCTTTTCTCCAGGCTCAACAACCCCAGGAGCTGTTCACATGAAGAAACTGAGCAAAAAAGTGCAGATATGCATGCACAACAGAAAACCCACATAGGTCTGGCACCTGCTCCCTAATCTGTGAGAGTAGGGTCAGCAGAACTGGCTGGGATCTCCTTTCCACCTGCCAGAGGCCAGGCCACCAGGTCCTGTGGCTTCTGTCTGGAGGTGGTGTGGCCAGGGATCATATGCACTCCTCAGCAGAATGCTTTCAACATCCTGGTAAGACTGGACAAAGCTGAGGAGCTGCTCCATACAAAAATCATCATTCTGCTCTGGCAGAAGGCTCTGAGCATGGTGGTTCCATTGGCTCCTGGAACCATCCATTTCTCACCCTGCCATCCTGGTACCATGCACATCCACAGTGACCCCATGTGTTAAATACTACTGCAATCTTATCATCTCACTTCTATAAAAAAAACAAAAAAGAAAGAAAAAAATAGTAGTACTTATTGGTGAAAGGTACAGGAAGAAGTGTGATGATAGCTAGCAGAAAACCAGACTAAGTGTGAGAACAGAATATAAACTAGGGCTTCACCCTGGGGAGATAGGACAGAAGTCTGTAATGAAGAACCTGGCAGAAGTAGGGAGGCATACTCCAATTGTTACACAGGTTTGAAACAAACCACAGAAAGTCTTCACAGCTAAGAGGAGTGTTGCTAGAAAGTTGTAGAGATAAATATATATATATACACGCACAAATGAGTTGAAACAGATGCTGGGGACAGATTATGGACTAGATATGTGAACCTGTGTAGCCACCAGCTCTCCTTCAGGTTTTTTCCACTGGATCCCAAGGAAGCCCTCTACAACTGTTACCTTATCCATTCGGTCCCGCTCTGTTCCAAATTTGCCTCCATAGCCATAGGAGGCTTTCGGGCCAGACTCCAGCTCCTTCTTCTTGATGACCTCATGTTCCTCTGACACCTTGCTCCTCAGCTGATGGATGCTGGTGAGAGAGAGTGAGTCAGGGCAAAACATTGTGCCATTGTGCAGGTTCACACAACCAGCTGGGGTAGTGCTGTGCTGCCCCACCAGCCAGAGCCCAGCACGTGTAGCCTCTGCTCTGCGGCAGGAGATGACACCACCCTGGGGGCTGTCCCCATTTTCAGCCCTGGGCACTGCACCAGGCACACCACGCAGGGCACTGCGGTGTATACTGGGATGTCCCGGGGGGGGCGGCTGGACAGGAAGCGAGAGCCCGACTGTGCCCGGGGCCAGGGGGCAGCGCGGCCCCAAGACGCTGCTCACCCA
>VWZY01013655.1:17313-62882 GCA_013399075.1 Chloroceryle aenea | reverse complement strand
GTCCCCACCGGCGGCCGGGCGGACCGCGTCCCGCGTCCTCGGGCAGGAGTTGCTACAAAAGCGCTGTGGAAATGAATCCTTTAAGGGAACAGTGGAAGAAGACTGAAGGGAAGGGCTCGCCTCCTGGCCTGCCACAGCTGCGCTGTCACGGCACTTGCGTCTGCTCTTTGGAAGGTCTGAACGTGGGGTTGATTAATTGGACCCCCAATAAACTTCCCCAGTTCATGGTAAAGCTAAAAATACATATATACAAAATAGAATAACAAAATTAATACAAACTCTTACTCTGTTCAGGCTTATTTTAAATGCTTCCACAAATCAAGAAGTAATGTAAAACCAAATGATTTTGGCAGCCTAGGATTTTTTTTTTAAAGATTAATAATGTTGAAGTTTGAGGAAGGGACTTGCTTTTCTGCCCCAAACTAGTACTTCTTACTGGATATAACAAGGGAAGACTCAACCTCGGAAACATAGGACTTGTGTAACAGAAGAGTCTGTCCATCAAGAAACTGTCTTAGAAAAGAACCCAAAATCTCAAGGGAGGTTGGTGACATCTGAGGCTGCAGAGCTTGGCTGGCACTCACTGGCACCAGGAGGAGCAGGACTATCACTCTGCTGTGTCTTCACATAGTGCAGGACTGTTTAGGTTAATCAAATACAGGAGACAAAGCAGCCCAGAAAAATCTTGTGACGCCATATCAGCGTTAATAACTACAAAAGTAAAGTGTGCGTGGGAAAAAATAAATATCCTAATTATACCTCCACAGTGGTGGCTCCAAAAGATTTGTCGTTCAGGAAGGAGTACGAAATAAGGAATTATGTGCAATCATGTAAGAGAGTAACAAATACAGAACTGGTCAAAGTGTGAGGGACTTACTAGGAAAGAAAGACACAATCAAACAGAAAATTAAAGTCATGACGCTGTGAATGTGTGGGGTTCCCAGGGCATTCCTATCCTCTCACCATCTCACCTGGAGAACTGGACTAGATAGAAAATGAGGCTACTAAAGGGCATGGAGCTGCATCTGCACAAGGTGACTGTAAATAGAGCAGGATTTTCCATCTGGAAGACAGACTAGTGAGGGCAGTGCTAGAATCCTGTACAAAGACAGTGTGGGAAGGGGAAAAGCTAAGGCTTCACTATTTCTTGTAACACAAGTTGTAGGGAGGACTCAGTGAAGTTACCAGCGAGCAGGTTGAAAAGAAGCTGAGTATTCTGTGTTCCTTAAGCGATGTTACTTATATGTGGGGTCCGTTGGTTGTAGGAAGTTCTGGAGGCTAAGATATGGGTGAGAAATGGCTTAAACAGATGACCTGATGGCACCTGTGAGAGGTTGGTGGGATTTGGCTGACCCTGCACAGCCAATGGTGCCACATGCTATGCCAAGCCCCAAGTCCTGGCACAGATGGTCAGCATTTGCCTAAGGCCAGTGAACCTTTCACACCACCACCACCACTATTACAGATACCACACCAGCTACTCACCACAAAATCAGGATCGGTGTCCCAGTCATCTCCCTGAGCCTCAGCCTTCACTGACACATCATGTCCCACAACTGCTTTCCACATCTGCACAAGGAGGACATGGTATCACCCAGAGCCCAGCGCACAGCCATGGACACATCAGACCACAGCAGTCATGACAGGTCTCAGACTGGAAGGGACCCTTGCAGGCTATCTGCCCTGTCCCTCACACAGCACCAGGCACCCCAAAATAGCTAGTCTTGAGCCCCAGCACTGCATTCAGCAAAACATAGAGGGATTTTAAGCATAAACCACAGCCTTCATGTGCACTCCACAGTTCACATGCACACCTTATTTTAAATATAAATCAGTGATGATGTCCAACTACCAGGTTCTGTTTTCCCAACAGACGTTAATTTTCTGTGCTGTGTTTCCCTGCTTTAACCTCCCTTCTGGTAAGCGCAGTCACAGCACACCATCAGAGGCCACAGCTTTCTCTCCCACCATGATATGATGCTCATTTACCTCAGGTAGGACTCCTCAAGTCTCTTGTCTGTTTTCCAACCTTGTAATCACTGCCTAGTGCGCTAGAGAAGGTTCAGAGAAAAGCTGTGCGCTGGTCTGACCGTGCTGTGTGGCCTCTGTGTCTGTCACAGTAAAAACAGGAAATGGGTCTAAAGCCATTAAGTGTGCGGCGCTGAAAAGGTTGAAGCTGCTGTGGTATGGTTTGCACAGGCTGTCCCAGGAGGCTTGGGGGAAGTGATAGGCCCAGGAAGAGGAAGTTAAGTAAAAGGGCATTGAAATCTAAAACTCCTGCATTTCAATTTCAACGTGACCATGAAAAAGATGATGAAAATGCCCCTCCCAAACAACATGGTTTGTGCAAAGCGAGCGAGAGAGAGAAGCTTATACAGTTTGCTCACCCTACACAACAGAGCAGTCATTCTCAACAAGCTCTCATGTCTCACCATTACTACTGCCTGTGGTGTCAAGGAGTCCCAGATTCTTACTGCCACCCAAAACAGCTTTTCACTGGGGCAGAGAGAAAGACTGAACAGAACGTGGAGCAGAGGCTAGGCCTCTGAGCTCTGTTTTGTATCACTGCAAGCATCCCATAATGCTGTGAACAAACTAACAAGAGAGACGAGAACTGCTGGGTGATGGATCCTCATTTAACAGCAAGCTTTTATTACATGCTCCTCACTAGCACTTGCCCCTTAGCCCCACAACCAGACAGCAGCCTGTGAACCAGGCCCAGGTTCCTGGGACAGCAGCAGCTTTCTGTGCAAGCAAAACATTTATGCTGCACAAGCAGTTACTCGTACAACAAAAGATCTGTGAAGGGAATAACCTTCAGCACAGTGCATGCTTCAGTCCCATTTCCAGCTGCCCTTAACTGACAATCAGTGCTGTAAGACCAGGGAGCAAAGACAAGAAACTAAAAGAGCACAGCAGAGGTAAGTCTTTCTTGCGTTAAATGAAAGCCAGGTAGCCAGCTCAGGGAGAGGAGGCAGGTTTACTGTGAAGATCTGGCTCTAGGCCTTCCCCAGACTGCTTCAGGAAATAATAATTAAAAAAAATTCCACAAAAGGTAAAAAGGTGTCATACTCCAGAACAGAGCAGGTCTGCAACATCCTCTGCTGTGCTTGTGTGTACCGACAGCAGCAATCTTGGACAGACTACGTATAGCTAATTGCAGATAGAAGCAGAGGAAGCAGGAAAGGCTCATGTGGACAACACAGTACAATCTAACAACACCTTTCATCTCCCTAATTTATTAGCATCTCTCACTCCAAAGATTTTTAAAGTTTGTGGTTCCTTTTTATTAATGATAACTCAGGGGCACTAACCATCTAGCATGGGGCTGTTCCTCAGGGTGGCTAACAGGAGCAATTGGCTCAGATGAAGGTGGTTCAGAGTTTCAAATTCTACCATAAATGGTCCTTCAGCACCTGCTCTCCAAAGCCACCCACCATGCCTCTTGGGAGCTGTGACAAATCAAGACTGTAATCACGAGGCTCCCGGCACCCTCTGCAGTGAGGAATATCAGCCAGAGTAACATCTCAACCCTTCAATTTGTCCTATTTTTCCCCCAGAGCCTCCACTACAGCACCAAAACAGGGCTACCTCACTTGGTGCAGTTGTGCTGGTTGATTTGGAAATGTGGTTCTTTAGAGCCCCAAATACAAGAACAACAACGACCCAAGCACAGTCTAAGAAGCAAACGCCAAGCATTATCAACTCACACATGCTAGCTCAGGAAGGAGTTTGCTTTGCCCACCAAACACCTTCATGTTTTTGATTGTTTCTTACTTTCCCCTCTCAAAACCCACTAAGCTTTCTTCTTACCTTCAAAGGCTCACCAGCTCCTGCTGGCAAACTTGCTTTTTTTTTTTGCTCAGGCAGCTGTTGCTGGAGGCAGTTTTTGGACTTCTGTGTGCTCCAGGTTCCTGTTTTAACTTCAGCTCTCTCCACTTCCTGCACCCCATCCCCCAGCTCAGCTGTAGTCATGAGCACCAAAACCTGCCCTGGTGCAGCAGTTCCCTTGCATGCTGTCTGAACTCCGGGACATCTACAAGGCGTAAATGCTCAGGGTACAAACTGCTAATGCCATCAGTAGTGCATGATAGGGCACAATTACATTTCTTAGTGTGCAAACCCATGTTGTAATCTTCATTTTCATATTTTCCAAAGAAATTGTTCTGACAGAAAAGTACAAAAAAGTTAAAAGGCTGAAGACCCTGAGTCTGACAATTATGATGAGGTCCAAAGAAACCAAGCTGCTGCTTTCAGAACTTAGGAAATTTTACTCAGTATTTTACAGCACAATTAAAAAAGATACATAAACGCACACAGACAGACACACACATATATATACATATGCATGTGAAAGCTCTTCGAGGACCATTAAAAAAGCACCAGCTAAATATCTTGTTCTAGAAAGATGGAAAACACATAGTTAAAGAATCCTAAGCACTTGCAGATCAAACTCTTTGGTAGACTGCTTACAGGTGGGACATGCACAGTTTTGGAAAGAGTAGTGTGAATCACACACTACTACTAACGTACTTAAAAAGGCCCTTGTTATCTGACACAACAGTGACCAGCTTCAACTCTGAGATTTGGCCTTTCATGTGTTCTCCCTGCGTATGTGAACCATGGCTTTTACCTTCCTGCAAAGCCTGACCTTGCTGCCAGAGATGGCACAGCTCCTTTTTCCTCTGGAGCTCTGTGAGGAGATCCCCTGTTCAGTCAAGCCACCTCCTGCCCTGCTCACTCGACATTCGACACAGCAGAAGTGCCTGCTCTTCAGCTTCTCCAAGGTGCTTCTTAAAGACTGACCAGCACATGCTGGCACTCTCAAAATGCAGGGTAGCAACTCTGCAGACACTTTTTTTCTCATTACACCAAAAATTTTAAACTCAACCATTTCATGATCACTGTGGCCAAGACAGCCACCTACCATCACCTCTCCCCTGAGCCCTTCTCTATTTTTTTATTCATTTAGTCAACACTGTAACTGTTCCATCTAAAGATATAAACTATTTAAATGTCTCTGAACCAACAGAAACTTGTTCAGTTTCAGTTCAAGAAAACTTGCACCATGGGCTTTAAGGAAACATAGAGTGCTTGTAATTCTTGCTCCTATTACATACAGTGGAAACATTATCTATGGTCTTAGAACATGCCTCTAGCAGCTTTTGTTCCAATGGGAGGAGGGGCATAGTGTAGTAGCGATAATGACAACGGTACCTGTCTTTGGCTACAGGAAGCTGGGAGAAAACAGTCTGTTTCAACTAGTCCCATCGCTCACCCTGTGTCTTCCCTGGGGCTGCGCAAAAACAGGGTACCGTGCTCAGTCAGATATGCCTAAATGCAGACAAAGCTAAACCCAAGCAGATCTTGTTTTATTAGCACTATCAAGGCGCTATTTCCTTCCGCCTGAAGAAAGCCAAGAGAGATGAGAGATGGGGGGAAAGGTCATCTCCAGAGGCATTCAAATGATAGGAAGAAACAGAACTTCTGCAGCCAGCATACAAGGAAGTGTAGAGTTACCTACAGTCCCATGGTGGTCCTGTAAAATATATGATACAGCAGCATTATACCTTCAAGAGATCTCTGACACTTACATGACAACATTACACAGATTCCATCTGAAAAATAATCTTTATTATATGTACAGGAGCACAGGCCCCAGGAAGCTATAGGCAAAGTTTTTGTTCACCGAATTTTATACAGGTGAGAGAGTGCACAAATGGATATAGTCTGTCAATGTTCTGGACCTGCCAGAGACCTGGTTAGTTTAGCTACCATGATGAAATCAATCCATCCTCAGACTTTTTTCAGCAGCTAGAGAATCTTAGTTCACCGGGAGTATCTAAAGAACTACCTTTTTCCCATGGGAAAAAAAGGGACTGTTAATACTCTACCAAGAGGCAGATACAACCCTTGCAGCAAGTACTCTGAACAGAATGTCCATGTGCTCTCTGACAGGGAATGTGACTGGAACTACCTTCTTCACATTCAGCATTCTCCCTTTGGAAGAGGGCTGTCTCAATTCCAGCACATATTCAGGAGCTCTTTGGAAAACACAGCTTTCCATATACCCTATAAGATGCATTTGTATCAGCTTGCTTTAGATCCGAACAAGTCCAATGACCAGCACTCGCTCTTTCTACAACGTGCTTTTCTTAAAGCACAGATGCCGATGGTTTCAGAACTCCTGTCCCTTCCTCACTGCAGAGGAGACAGTTTATTTCTGGATCTTCTACCTTTGATTTGGAGCCACATACTACATTACAGAGCCCTTCAACAGAGCCTGTAAGGGTTTATTGTTGTGACAAGGGTTCAGTAGACAAGAACGTGGGAGTATGGCTGCTCTCATTTCAAGAGATGCAAGCACCTTTCCTGGTGAGAGGTGCGCAAATGTTGTAATTATCAAGGTTATTAACTTGGATCTTAAAGGTTTCTAGCTTTCTATCCCTGTTCAATAATCAAATTACTGATGTTATGTTATAGGCTTATCAGGGCAGACAGATGACTGGTTTTAAACGGAATGCTCAACAGGTCCAGATATGCTAATTTTGGCCCTTCTTCAACAGGAGATGCAACTGAGCAGGAAACTCAATTTTGAAATTCAATTCATGCTCCTTAAAGTGTCCACAACGTTCTTAGGATATGTATTTCAAACAGCACTGAGTCATGGGGCATATCTAAGGGATGGAACAAAAAAAAGCAGCCTCTCTTTCTTGTATCTAGCTAAAGGGCTTCTCCAAACCAACTCACTGGTTCAGTCCAAGAGCGGGAAGGGTCCTGCAGTTCCTAGAAGTGTAGAAGTACTGCAGCAACTCAGCGATATTTTTCTTATTCCTACCACAGCACAATACTATATAAAGTGAGTGGTGCCACCTCCAGGTACAGGAAGAGACGCTGCCCTTGAAGTTTGTAGTGTGAGGACCCTTGCTTAGAAAGTACACCATGAATTTAAAACCACTGAAGGAAAGGCAGATATCCTGGAAACAGAGCCCAAGCATCAGCACTGGCCAGTGCCCATACTTGGACAGCAAGCAGCCTAGGTGCAAGCTGCTGGGTGCAGCTGCTCTGGAAAAAGAAGGCAGCTGGGTGAAGTGCTACCCTGGTGACAGGGAATGCAGCAGTACCTTGTTACACAAGGGTCTGCAGCTCAGGAAAAGGCTGTTACTCCTGTTCATAGGTGGCCTGTAAAGCACAGGAAGAGCAGGACGTGGAGAGCAAGCAGATACATGGCCACTAGCAGAGGCAAGTGGGTCCGGGAACAAAAGAGAGAGCGTAACAGGCGTCGCAGTCCAAGGATATTCCGGGTCTGGAAGAATAAGAGAGACCAATCAGTATCAGGAATTAATGTCCCCAGCTGCCTTTGCCCAGAGCTCTCTAAACCGTGAAGACAAATTTAAGCTAGCAAGTGTGAACCTTCCAAAATCCATTCTACTGTCAAATTGGATCTCTAGAGCAAATCCTCAGTAAAGTGTTCCCCTTCCCTTGCTCTCTGCCAGTTTCTCATGAACCATCTCTCTCCAGTTTTGCTTGAGGAAGGGCAACAGAATGCAGAATATCTATCTCTCTCTAACATTTGGTCCCTACAAATTCCTAGCCCCTCTTAGTGAAATATAAACAAATGCATCAATGGTACTTTTCTGCTCACACCTACAGCTGCTAGGAATCCTGATTCACTCTCTGTCCTAGAAGAAGAAGATTATTATTTGTTGCGTTCTTTTACTCTTGAAGCCAAAGGGACTTCTGAGCTGCTGGAGAGCTGCGGGAGCTCTTCCAGGAGTCCTCAGACAATGTAACATCTACTGGCAGAGTTCTAATACAAAGGAAATCCTGTCTATTCCAGTAGCAAATGCCAAGCTTGAGCACAGAGTAGCATCCAGTTATGTCTCTCCCCATAATTCTGCTGATGCTGCTCTTCAGAACACCACCCCCAAGTCTTGAAGACACAGGAGTGTAAACCCCTCAGCAGGGCTTCATCATTAGCAGAACCAGGACAGGTGACTGCTGGGCTGTCATTCCACTTTGGCTATTTGCTCACCACTGAGACATTGAATATTCTACAAAGAACCTGGGACCACGTTTTAGGCACAGACAATGCTGGCCTACATTTTAATGACCTCTGAAATATAGTCTGCTCATGCAGACTGCAGCAGAGCCACTATCAGAACAATGTGCCTTTTGGCATGGAAAACAGAGCAAGACAAGAGCAGAAACCCACACAAACCCCAGAAGACTGAAATGTGCCTACAGAAGGCTCTATCTGTTGTAGGCTCACAGTTTTCAGTTCACATTTCTGGAACCAGCCAGGGCTTATATCACTGACAGCTGTGAATGTAAATTCTTACTTGGCTGAAATGATTATCCATGGAGTCAGTCAGCAAGGAATGCTCTTGGCCCGGAGAGATATCAATGCTAGCACTCAAGGAAGACGTCCACTCACTTGACTGAATCCTGTGAGAAAACAAATTGTGAAATTAATTTCCTTACCACTGTAGACAGGCTTAGGAAAGGAGGAATTTCTTAAAAAAAAAAATTAATGAACCATTGCATGTGAGCCATGGCCTCACTTGACAAGAGCCGGTTTGATTTGTGCAATGGTAGTGGCTCCTGAACTCAAACAGAGCAGAAGGATTGGGTGATGCAACAAGCAGAGCTCTCCTTCCCCCACACAGAGGCTGGGGAGACTGTAATAGACCAAGCATATTGTGCTCTCTGTACAAGTTACACTTGCTCAGTGCCAGCAGCTCCTGTGCCCACAATCACAGCCAGAGCGGAAAGTAAAACTTCCGTGCTGCATCATGTGCAGATTACCATTCTTTTCCAGTGGAGAGGACAAATCAGCTGCTGGCAGTGGAGTCCTTTCTCAGTTGTCTACAATTGAAGGACAGCCTGAACATCAGGAAACACTTCTACTGTGAGGCTGACTGAGCATTAGCACAGGTTGTCGAGGGAGGTTGTGAAGTCTTCATTCTTGGAGACATTCAAAAGCCACCAGGACATGGTCCTGGGCAACTGTCTCCAGGCAGCCCTACTTGAGCAGGGAAGATGGACCAGAGGACCCCCAGAGGTCCCTTCCAACCTCAACCACTCTGTGACAAATGCGGTATAGTCGTTTCTGCACAACCCACCACTCCAGTGACGTTCGACAGAAGGATGTAACAAAGTGTAGATGAACTCAGAGCCAAGATCACCATACTTTCCTGGTGATATTGCCTGTTGGTTCAGGCTCTCACCTCCTGATCTGATCCTGTGCTGCAGAGAGTGCCTCCTCTACAGCAAGACGATGGTCCCGTTCTTCCTCCAGCTGCTCCTCCAAATACCTCAGATCCTGCTTTGTGCTTCTATGTAAATGCTCTGTTTCAGACAACCTGTCAGAAAATATCCAAGCATATGCCAAGAAAGGGCTAATTCATGGACTACTCTGTTTCTTTCTTATACACTGATGCCATAGAATAACAGCCTCCAATTCCCTTCCACTGCACATAGGAGACTTAGTTATCTTTTAATATATTTAAATTATTCTGAAAGCAAGAGAGGAGATACATCTCTTGAAGCTTCTGTGTCAGATCAGGAAGGAGATCCTTGGCTCTGTCATCTGTAGCCCCACCTTCTGAAAATTATTTTGAAAGGGTATGAATTGTGAGATCTCAGTTGCAGAAGGTTACAAGGAATCATGTGCTAGGTCTCAATTCCAGACTCTCTCAGGCTAACAGCCTTGAGCCTAGGAATATTGATTACTTAAGCAGTTACTGAGGATCCTGCCCATCATATCAAATATGCTAGTTTGGCTGGTGATGGTCAACTGGAATTGCTGCTGCATGTGGTCTCTTCATCTTTGGAAGTTCTGCGTAAAGAGATAACTAATGACAGCTGTCAGGGGCATATAATGGTCCCTCCACTTCCACAAGGTCCTAGTGTGGAATTGAGTTTTTCCTATCACTAGCCCAAAGGCTTCTATCAGAGTTAACATTCCCACCTCAGTTTCATCAGGCTTTCTTTACCTCAACTGCAACTCCTGCAGTTCTGGTGTGTAACTGCCTCTCTGAGGTTCATTCTTTTCTTGGGGTGCTCCTGGAGCTGCATCTGTTGTGAACAGGTCCTGAAAGAAACCACAAATGAATGGCAGATGACACTGCATGAAAAAGATAGAAGGTATCTACAAGGTTCCACAGTTAGTGGACCCATCTGCAATAAGGTCTTCCCTCCCTTGCACCAAGACCACCACCCTTACCATGACCTTGTCTGCAGACTGCAGCTCCTGGAGCTGCCTCTCAAGCTCCAAGCAGCGGTTCAGAACCTCATTGTAGTGCTGATGGCTCTCACAGATGTTCCGACTGCTACCACGCAGCTGGAGGGAGAGGGCATTTTTCTCCTCAAAGACCTGAGATAGCTGAAAAGAGAACAAGACTGCTTAGTAAAGAATTCATATGTTTATGGAAGAAAAATTTTTCTTTGGGTAACTACGGGTTAGAATTCTACTGAGAACATGGGAACTGACACACTGCGTGTTACAAAGGTCCAAACACCAGCAGTAATCTCCAGCAGTAGCTTGTGTCTAAGGTTTCCAGAACAGGAGTCCAAAATCATCAACACTGTGTACAGAGTAACATGCTTCCAAAACAAGATTTCTAACTTGCAGAGATTGATGTAAACCTTTCAGAAATATCATCAATAAATTATTTTATATTCTTGATTTCTCATTGAATGCAGCTCTCTTTCTGAAGATTACTGCATTCTGAGACTTCCATTTCAATGTGGTAATCTGATGCCTTGTGATTCTGCAATGAAATACAGAAGCCTTTTCAAGATTGCAGGCAGCACTGAAGATCACAATCAGGCTTTTCGAAGGAGGGACTTCCTTTAGGAGTCCAGAAAACTCCTAACAATAGAAATGTAACCTGGCAACAGCTTTCTTTGCATACTCTCACTCTCTGATACTCTTGTCTTGTCTCACCCTCTCTCCTCATCCTTCCCCCATTGTCCCGCATCTCCCAATATGTCCTCTTCCTTCCTTCTCCCTCTCCTCTTCCCTCCATCATTTTAGAGGAAGCAGCAGCAAAGTTGCTGATTCAGACAGTGCTATCGTGGATCTTCCTGAATGTGATTGGCATGTGCCCGGGAATACCCCTCTGGTCCAGTCAGTGTCCAAGATGTCACCTCTCCCAGGATCCTGCCCACCCCCCGCCTACTCACTGTAGGGAGAGCAGAGCAAGAGCAAAGGTGGCTTTGATGCTGTGCCAGCCCCATTCACCAATAGCTAATAGTCACAGAGCTGCAACAGAGCACCCTGTAAATTAACTCCATCCCAGCCAGCTCCAGTACATGGAGCTTTTAACATCATCACCCAGAGAATCCACATCTGTAAAGTAAGGAGCTATGAACTACACAAATGATCTACTACATAGTGAGAACCTGTTCAGTCCATTGGACTTGAGGGATTGGAGCAGAGCAGATGATGCCTGTAAGAGCTGGGCTGCCTTAGCCTGCTAAAAGGGAGGGTGGAGAGTCATTTTACAATAGCTTACAATTAAGTCAAAGTCAACAGAGCCAAACTCTTTCTGATAGTGGCAGAAAATACAATACAGAGCCATAGCCAGACTATGGCTTGGAAGAGTCAGACTAGACATTAAGAAAAACATTTGCATTTAGAACTGTAGAGCAGCATTGGACAAAGGCCCAGACCATTTCTGGAATCTCTGTTTTTTCACCACTCAGTTATGCAAAGTCATGGCTGACCTAAACTAACATTGCTGCTTTGAGCAGCAGAAGGATGTACTGGATCATCTCCAGAAGTCTCTTCTAGTATTTCTGGTTTTGTGTTACTTCACTAAAAGCCCCCAGGAACAGGCAGATTCATTCCTGCTCCCTGAGCCCAGTTGAAGCCTACCCTCTTCCCCACATTCCTCATCCCAGACTCTGCAAGCAGGTAGGAGATACAGTCAGTACCTTGCTGTTTAATTGTTGGATCCTGAGCTCCTTCTGGTGCAGTTCTTTCAGGCTGTCACTTAGCTGGGCCTGGAGATGTTTTGTCTCTGTTTCTAGGCTTGAAAAGGCCCCTCCCAGAACTTCTGAAGAAGTCTGCCAGGAAAAGAACAATTAAAAAAAAAATAAAAAAAATGTACTGCACATGCGATAACCCACTCATCTCAGTCCCCTCTCTTTAGTATTCACAGGTCAAAGCTCAGCAGTGTTTCTAGGCCTGGAACATGACCTGCTCAAGCAAAACAGCAAATGGGGAATGCTAAAAGCCATCTGAAAATCCAAACAATTAGGAAAGACCGCTGAACTTGCACATATCATGGGTCCTTCTCAAAGGTTGTCTTAAAGCTGTTTATAATACAGGAAGGAAACAGCGTATGAATGAGAACAAGAAAAACAAACAAAAAACCCAAAGCAATGTCTTCACTGTGCTCATTCAACACAGACTAAGAAGTTGGCACCGGGGCATTCTCCTGGAAAGCATCACAGGCACATTGTTCTAGCTTTTTCTTTGCATATATATGTGTGCGTGTGTGTTGAAAGGTTAAGAGGAGATTTCCTTCCTCCTCCACTGACATAAAAGCTCCTCACTGGAACATTTCAGATGTGGGCAGGAGGGCTCTTTCCACCTCATAATGCAATGGTATCATACATGCAGCAGGCAAGTGTCCTTCCCTAGACCAAGCAAAAAACTCAGCATATTCCAACTCTGCTTTTAAGGCTGTGATAGGAGAAAGGCGGCAGACAGTGCAGCGTTCAACCACCAGCTTCTCCAGGTTCGGGTCAGGACTGTAGACCCCTGTCATGATATAAACAATAAAAATTCAATAGGAAACTTAAAAATTAGAATATGACATTAAAAGGAGAACTAAACCAGAAGATCTTAGATTCAAACACAGGGCAAGAGGCAATTCTAAACTATCCAGAAAGGTAGACCTGAGAAATTTCATACTGCTTAGAATGACCTAAGGTATCTTGGAATCCCTGTATCTTTTACTCTCTTTGAAACATTAGGGACCATGAACTAAGGGAAGAGCAAATATGGGTATGCCAGAGTTTTCTAAAGGTTCTCAGCGTTAGGGTTGCACTGAAAGATAGTCCTCGGAGGCCACACCACAAAATCCAATACTGCAGTCTGTACGAGCTCTGTGTATTTCCACCCACCTTCATTTGGTACCTCTCCTCTACAGTCTGAGACTTGCTGAGGGGCCGTCTCATTTCGTGCATGATCCTTTGTAGATCGCTCAGTTGCTTGTCTTTTTCTGCTATGACCACCAGGTACTGCTCCTTTATGCTGCTCTTCTGCTTTTCCCAGGTAGCCTTCTCTTGTCTGTCCAGCATGACACAAACGAAATTACCAGGAAGCTACCAGTATTACTTAAGATACCCTCATATCCCACTTAGAATGAGCTGATCCCAACATTGAAACCCGAGGCTTTGGCTTCATTTGCATTTTAGAAGCTACACAGGAAATAAAACTCATTTTCTTTCCTCAGGACAAAGAAAATCTGTAAGCTGCTTCAAACTTTACAAGACCTGAAGCATACGAGGGTCAGATGGAGAAGGAAGAAGTTTTTATATCATTTTGGACAAAAATAAGCAATATATTTTTTTTTTTTCTGGAAAAAAACCTCCAAAACAAAACAACACAGCCACCCAAACACACAAAAANCAGGAAAAAAAAAAAAAAGTCATTGCCCAAAACTAAATCCCACTCCTTTCACTCCAGGTCCAGTCATTCTCAGGTGGATCACTGAAGTACCTGAAAGGATTTTTTTTTCCACAATTTTAGAACAGAGCATATTTGGCTGACTAGTTTTACTCCAGTTAGAGATGACAATTTAACTAGACTTGAATTGCAAGCTTTTTAGAAATAGACTACATAAAGCAAGAGAAACAAAGGACTAGACAGTCCTACAAAATAAGTTCTTTCTAAACAATGGTATCAGTGGCATAATGAAGGGTGTTCACCATCAGGCTGGAATGGAGAGTTCTGCAATAATACACACAAGCTCCAATACAAGAAACAGCCTAAGCCGCCCCTCAGACAGATAATAGCCACCACTGGATGAAGGAAATAAAACCCAAAAGGTCATTGATATAGTTCACACAGGCATTTCCTTCCACTGCGTTGGGCCGTTAACGCTTCACCCCAGCCTGAGGCAGAAGCTGAACCAGGGAGAGCTGAACCAGGGAGACGTGTGCTCACTCCTAGGCAGGGCAAAGCAATTTGGCGACAGCTGACACAGGTCAAGCTGAGGTTTCTTGGTGCTTGCTTTGCCTTCTGCCTACAAGTGCTCTTTGATTAAAGAAATGGTATGTTTACACCTCGAGGCAGTGAGAAGACAGACAATTCTCACCTAAGCTGCTGGAGCTCTTGCTGGTAGACAAGGCATTCTTGCTTCAGCTGTTCTTGGAAATGTTTCTGTTTATCTGTGTCTTGCTGATATTCCTGCAGTTGTGCTTTTAAGCGAGAATTTTCAGCTGATTCTACCCCGACTTGTATGTACTGCTGCTGCAGATTCTTCAGCTCTCTTACCTTTAAGGGGAAAAATCAGAGTGTGTGACAACTGAGCAGGGAGGTCAGTTCATTACTTGTATGTGTTTAAAAGCATTTCTCACTGTAGCATCTGGAGAAAAAAGTTCACACTGAGATGACAGAGAAACTAGACACTGTATCAGTGATGACAGCAATCTGAAAATGCCTCAGAAAAAACCCTCAGAGGATTCTATTGTTAAAAGACAATAGTGAGTTTTGAGACTTTCAGTGAAATGTGACACACATTCAAACAAGACGCTGGACTACAATATCATTTCCCTTATTCAAAGGAAGACAAAGTGAAACAGAAGGAGCTAGTTAAGAATAACTTCTGGAGTTGGTGTTTACTGTAAATCAGGGAACTAAGGAACTACAATTCTTTTGACGGTCTACTCAGGCCAGTATTAGAAATAAGTTGTCATTATACATCCCTCACTGTAACCAGTTTTTGAAGACAAGATGATGGCCAACTCTGGTGATAGGGAAGTACTTAATGAGTGAGGAGATCCCTCCACTGAGGATCTATCATAGTATTAGCAGTACTACACATGCAACCAAGTTCAACAAAACAGCAGCAGAGGAGACATAAATTGAGAAATTACTGAGATGTAACATGGACAAGAGGAAGATGCTCAAGACAGCATCACAAAGTCTGTTGTGAATTAACAGAAGGGAAAACTAAGACAGCCTAAGTGACAGTGGAAAAATATTTTAAGTCTGTCATCTGACCAGCAGCTAGAACTTGAAACTGGATGAGTCTCTTATGCCAGAGACTATACAAACACAGACACATTAAATATGCAAGCAAGGATGACAAAATGCAACTGCAATGCCTTGTACCTGTTTTGATAATCAGCTGTCAAGAGGAGAAACAGACCCAAGTCTTTGCTCTAGTCTCTTCTAGAAATCTAAGACAAATGCATGAACTTCCACAGATGTGGCCTTAAGCAGGCTGACAGGGAACCCGTATCTTATGTCATTCCATAGTTTAAATTAAGCTAACCAGAGAAACCACCTGTAAAGTTAACAATGAAACCACAGCTTCTGTCAGAGAGATAATATAGGAGGACCCATACTAAATCCATAGGATTTGAAGGAGAGTGCCCCTAAGTGCTAAGGTCATTGGGAGGCAACTCAATTACCTTTGAAAGATCCTGGTGACTAGGAGATATTCCTGAAAACTCAAAGTAGGCAAATATCCTCCCTACCTACAAGAAGGGCAGGAAGGAAGAACTGAGGAACTGTAGGCTGGTCAGCCTTATCTCCATCCCTGAGAAGGTGATGGAGCAACTAAGTCTAGAAGCCATTTCCACATATATGAAAAAAACAAGGTTTCCCAGAGAAATTGTGGAATACCCAACAGCGGATATATTCAAAATACAACTGAACGGTGTCTTAGGCAATCTATTCTAGCTGAGCTTGTTTGAGAAAGGGGGTTGGACTAGAAGGTCTCCCAGAAGTCCCTTCCAACTTCAACTATTCTGTGATTCTGTGAAGACAATGATCCATGTTTCACATTGCAAATATGAGATCTAAGTGTGCTGAACTTTAAGATCTGAAGATCCAAATCTCCTATGGGACTGTAAGTAAGAGCAGGAAAAGAGAACAAGGACTTACTACTCTGTCTCTGTCATTCTGCAAGGAGGACAATGCCTTCTTAAGACTCTGCACTTCTGCAGAAGTGGTAGAAGTGCTCCCTTCTGCTCCTTGCTTCACTTCTTCAATCTTACGTATTTTTCCCAATTCATCCAGCAGACGGTCTCGCTCATTCTGCAAGCTTGCCATAGCCTTGGAGAAAGATTTGACTTGCTTGGAAGAGCCTTCCAGTTCTGAAGACAAATGGAAGAGCTCATCATCTTTGGTTCTAAGCTTCTGATGAAGTTCCTCAATCTGGGCCAAGAGGCCTCTCTCATCAGTGGCTTTCTGCAGTTCTGTCAGCTCAGACCTCACTGTATCTCGATCCCTGGCAGTGGAATGCTGCTCTTCTTGTAGCTGAACCACCTGCTTCTGAAGATTCTGCACATGACTCTTCTGTTTCTCTAAGTCTGTAGCGTATTTCTGTTTCAAAGTGTGAAGCTCTTCATTGGCCTGGTCCCAGCTATCTTGGAGAGAGCTCATAGACTTCCCAAAAGACTGAATTTGAGCTCTGAGGTCTTTGTTTTCGTCTGTGACTACAAGAAGTTTCTGTTCCATTTCCATCAAGTCCCGTGCCAACTCTGCTACTCTCTCTTCTGCTGTTTCCGTTTCATTCCTCATTATCCCTGCATCATGATGTAGGTGCTTCAGTTCCTTTCGAAGCTTGTCTTCAGCCTCTCCTACTCTCTTGGCTGCATCCCTTTGAACACATACTAGTTCATCCTCAAGTTCTGTTACCCTTTTCTGGGATAGGGAGAGCTTATGACTCAGTTCTTGTGCCTCCAGTTGTGCTTGGCAATCCACAAGAGGACCTCCTTCCTGTAACGCTGTCATCTCACTCTGCACCTGAGACAGAGAGGACATCAGGGTTTCAATCTCTTGAGACATATTGACTTTTTCCTCTCTCAAGGCTTCCATCCACTTCCTCAGATCATCCTGAGTACACTCGGACTCTTTCAGCTGTGTTTCTATGACTGCCTTCTCCTTTTCCAGAGTTTGGATACGCTGAAGTTGTGTTTTGAGAAGTTGTTTCTGTTGGGAGTCCTTTATTGAAATCACTTGATTCAGGTCTTCTCTGTACCGCACCAACTCTGCATTCAGCTTGGCATTCTCAGAGTTGAGGTCATCCATCTGGCTATGAAAGCTTCTGATTTCTTCCTTAAGCTTATTGTTTTCAGCAGCAGCCTCCTGAATTAGCTGGTCTTTTTCCAAGATTACAACGAGATGACGTTCCTCAAGTTGCTTGTATTCTCTCAGTATGTGGTCTCTGTCATCTTGCAAAGATAACATGGACTTGGTGAAAGAGTCCAGTTGTGCCTTCTGCTGCTTACTTTCTTCTCTGCTTATCTTCATCTTTTTGGTGAGACGATCAAGTTTGTCAAGAAATTGGTTCTTTTCATTTTCCAAAGCTTTTTTATCTTCTTCCTCCTTCCTTAGCCTACACTTCAACTCTTTCATCTCTTCAGAATGTTGCTGCTGTAATTCAGATAGAGCAGCCATAACTGCTTCTTCCTTGGCAGACAGCAAACTTATAATCTTTTGATCCTTGGCACTAGTTTCTTCATGCAGCCTATTTGTTAGGTCCTTGGAAGCTTGCAGATCAGCCTCAAGCTGTTCATAGCTGAATTTTAAATTCTGGATACGGGTCTCTTGTTGCTTGACTGTACTCCCCAGCTCTTCTCTAACCAATTCACATTTGGTGAGGGAATTCTGTAAGTCAGCAAGTTGGTCCCTCAGGCTGCTGATTTCTGACTCCAGTTTCCGCTGTTCATTCTGAGACTCGCTATACAGTTTCTGAGACACTTCAACCTGACTTAAAAGCTCCTTTTTTGCCTCCTGCAACATTTCACATGTCCTTTGATGCTGCTCGATCTCCTTGTTGGATTCAGACTCCCAGTCTTTCTTGTGGCGTTCCAGCCTGAAAACAGAAAAGAGAAAGTCAGTCACAGATCAGCGAAGTATCTCAGTATCCAAACCCACAGTAAGAGCATACATGGATAATAGTAATATAGAAAAGCCATAAAATTAGTTTTACTTGATTAAAACAAGCTTGAAATATCCAGATGATTAGTTTTTCCTCAATTTAAAACTGAAGGCATCTTTCAGCCTTCTGACTGCACTACTGTCTGAAGGGTTGGTGCTGGGGAAATATTTTTTAAAAGTTGCCCAGCGAGATAAATCTATATAAATATAAATACTGAAAAAAATGAAGGAGGTGAACACTGAATGTCATCACCTCCTTTTCATCAAAACATTTCTCTCACTCATCCATTATGAGTAACTACAATAAATTAAATCACTGTCCTCATATTCTTCATGTTCATCTCATGTTCCAGCATGATAAAATAGAGCATTTTGATCCCATTTTATTGAACAATTTTACTCGTGTAAAAATAGTTTGGTTTTGAATTTTGGACATTCCCAGATGTACATTTTGGTATGCTTCCATAGCTCCATCTCTCCCTCAAAATCTATTTTGGGATTAAACTGTAATTATGTAACCCAATGATCTCTTGGCCCACCAAGTTTAACCTCTGGATACAGCAACTCTGTGCAAAAGAATCTATTTCAAATTTCAGATTAATAAAGACTCTAGATAGGACTCAGTTACTGCTTGCCACACAGTGGATTTAACACGAGTACCCTAATGATGAGGAGGAATATTTTACAGTGTCAATCTCCTTATATCCATCCTTGCACGGACAAAAACCACACAGTAACTCCGTACAACCTAACTCCAAACCTCTTTTCTATCTACAAATAAATGATCCAGAAAATGAGCCTTATGTTTGTGGCTTTATTAGGAAGACTAAGTCTGCCCTCCATTTTAGGCATTCATTAGTTTTGCCAATCACATGTCATGTTTAGTATATTTACAGACTCAAAGTTCTTTCTCTCTGGTATATTGTGAACAGAAATGGGAACCCTCCCTCACCTGTGGCTGCTGCCTTGTCAAAGGAAATACAAGAACATCAGCCAAGTCATTATCGCCTTCTTTACCTGGATATATGAGTCTGAAGTTCTTCCACATGTATGGTCATCTGCTTCATCTGGTCTTTCAGCACAACACAAGTTTCATCTTTTGAACGTATTTCTTCCTCCTTCTTTTGAATAGTTTCAGTGAATTTCTTCTCCCATGTTTTTGATTCATCTATCACTCTATCCCTGTCATCCTGCAGGGAAGACATGCTCCTGGTGAAGGCTGCAAGCTGGGCTAGTGTTTTGTTTAGGCTGCCTTCCAATTGCTTGGCTTGTTGATCCTTTATCTTCAAGGAGTCCTGAAGATCACCAACAGTTGCTTCCATATAGTCTTTCTCCCTCTGCAAAGTTGCCAGCTTTTCTTCCATGTTTTTAATTTCCTTTGAGTGCTTGTCTTTTTCCTGTTCCAGTCTTTTCTCAAAGTCCTTGTCTTTTTTCTTCATTTGAATTTTAATATTCTCTTTGCTTGCCTGCAACTCCTCTTTCACTTTAACACTCTCTACCAGAACCCTCGCTGCCTCACTCTGGGTGTCATCCAGCACTACCCTGCAGAGAGCAAGCTCTGCCTGGGCTCTCTTAGTGTCTTCAACTGCTTTAGCCAAAGTCTCTTTGGCTGCTTCTGCCTCTTTCTGAGATTCATTCTGCAGAAATTCCAGAGCTTTAACGGTCCTTTCTAAACTACTGTTCTTTTCCTGGCTTTTAATGCAGTCCTTCTGAAGCTGCATAATCTCTTGCTGTTTCTGCTTCAGTAGTTCCTGAAGCTCCTTTACATGTGTGCTGTCATCCCTCCAACTGCATTTTAGCTTCTCTACAAATTCCTTTTGCTTTTCTGAACTCGCTGTACTTCTCTCCTTTGCCATCTGACACTTCTCCTCCTCCAGTTCATGTATCATTCTCTGCAAATTCTGAATCTCATGTTTAAGTTGATCATTTCTGATCTGGAAGTCTGTTGCATCTTGCTGATAGTTTCCAATACTCCCATTAAGTTCTGCCAGCTGATTCATGAGCCTTTCTTCCAAATCATCCTTCTCAGCCTCTAGAGAGTCTTTCAGCTCTGTCATCCTGATGAGGTCACCTTTGGTTTTTTGGACCGTTTGTTCCATCTTTGATACTGTATAATGAAGAACATTCAATTCATGGTCTTTCTCTTCCATTTGGGTCTCTAAAGCCCTTTTCTCACCTGCTAAAGTCTCAACACACATGCGGATGTCACCTAGCTGTTGCTCTGAAGCCCTCCTACTATCTTCTAGTTCTGCGATTCGCTCTGTGAGCTCAGCTATCTGCTGTACGTAGGTACCAAGATCTTCACAAGGGCTACTAATACCTTCAAGTGCTTTTTGTTCCATCTCTGCAGAAGGAGACATTGGTCTAAAACTAATGTCCTCTTGATTTTCAGTCCTCTCCATTGGAAGTGGTGTGGCAACTGCCTGATTTGTTTCTTCCCCTGTTGTCTTCTGAGCAACATATTTGTCTACTAGTTCTCTGCTTTCCTTCAGCAGAGATTCTGTTAACTGCAAACGACACTTTAAGTCTGCGATCTCTTGATTAAGAGATCCCTTTTCAGCCATTACTGCCTCAAGCTGAGTGGAAAGAGTCTGGTAATCCCTCTTAGAGTTCGCCAGATCTTCTTTCAGGCTAGCGTTCATAGAGACATCTCCAGTCCCACATAGCTCTCCATCTGTAAAATGCATCCCTGCTCTAAGCTTCTCATTCTCCTCCTCTAGTTCCAGGATCTTTTGTTGCTTTGATTTTGCAAATTTCCTCATTTTCTCCTTCATTCCATCAATTTCCTGCCCAGCTTCCTGTAGCTGCTTATCTGTTTCCTCTTTTTTTGCTTCAACACTTTTCATCTTCATGAAAATTTCCTGCTTTTCCTGCCTAACAGTTTCCAAAACACGCTGAATTCGCTCTGCCTCATTACTCACATTCTCATATGACTGTAAGAGAGTTTCGTATTCTTTCTGAAGCTCACAGTATTTCTCATGCAACTCAGAACTCTCAGCAGCTTGCAAGCATTTCAAAGATTCCACCTCCTTCTCCAGCTTCTCCTTCTCTAGAACAACTCTCTCTAGAGTAAGTGTCAGGTTTTTACAACATCCATCAAGATTCTCATTTTCTGCAAGTACTTTATCAACTTCTGCAATAAGTTTTTCTCGCTCTTCAGTGAGGCCCACTAACTTTTCTGTTAAATTATTTATTTCTTTAACATGGCCACATATTTGGCTTTCTGTGTTTGTTAACTTTACACAAAGACTTTCAATAGTAGTTTTGGCATTAGCCAGCTCCTCTTTTAGAAATTTGCTTTCCTTTAGGGCCTCTTTTCTAGAAATAAGAGCAGCTTGCAACTTCCTCTGCATTTGATTCTTCTGTTTAGCTGCTTCTGCACCATCATCTTGCTTCTCCTGAATTTCAAGCAGCTCTGTTTGCAGTCGCTTGCTTTCTTCCTCATGTACTCGAGCTTGAGTTTCCAACTGACTACATAGGCTCTTGACTGAATCCTCTTTTTCCAGCAACTGTGCCTGCACATTATTGAGAGCTTTATCTTTCTCTCTTAACTGCAAGTTAAGAAATTCCATTTCTTCATCCTTTTGGTGCATAAGTGTTTTAAGGTCTTCCAGACTGTCCTCTCTAGAATTTTCTGCTTGTCTCTCCTCCAATTCTGTCTGAAGATTTTCTGCCTTAACTTCAGCTTGGTCAGAGGTTCTCTTCAGCCCTTCTATCTCCAAAAACAACTGCGCTACATGCTCTTGCAAATGGAAGACTAATTCTGATTTGCCAGCAAGTTCACTTTGCATATGGCTAACCTTATATTCCAATTCCTCTTTCTCCATCTGCAGTTTTTCAAGTTTTTTCTTAAACTCTTCCCCATAAGCATCTGCATCTTGTACAAGCTTGGTATATGGTCTATATTCTGCTTCCACAGATGAAGAATGTAACCCATCTTGATTCCCAATACTCTCTGTTGATCCTTTCTGTTCTTGGAGTTGTCTGAGCTGAGATTGGATGCTCTCCTTCTCTTTGCTTTGCTTCTCAAACTGTTCTTGTAGGATGTTGTAATCATCTTTCTGCTGTTTGAGCTGTTCTCTGTGATGTCTGTCTTTTTCTTGAGCCTTTTTTATAGTTTCTTTGCGAGATAACAGAGCTTCCTGAAGCTTTTTTTGAAGTTGTTCTTTTTCTTGTTCAAGAGTTGAAATCCTGTCTCTCAGAGCTGATTTCTGGTTTTCTTCAAGATTTGTAGCTGTTGAACTATTGTTTTCATTTTCTTCATCATCTTTTGGGTTTTTATCAGTTTCAATTACTTTGTCAACAATTGTCTGACTTCCCTTGATTTCATCTTTAACTGAAACAATGTTTGTCTTACCTTGCAAGCTTTGCCTCATTTCCTCTATCACTGCCTGCAATTGTGCTTCAGTAGTTTCTTTGTCCAGCGACTCCTTCTGGATGCTCTGCAGCTCAGATTCCTTTTCAGAAAGCAGTTGAATTAGATACTCCTCACTGGGCTGGCTTTCAAGATTCACTTCTTTGCTTATCATGTTTCTCATGTTTTCTTCCCCTTCCACTTCCTGAGTCACTGACTTTTCTGATTCATGTTCTCTTCTCAGTTGTACTAATTCATTCTCCAATTTGCTAACCTTTTTCAGAAGCTCCTTCCTGTTAACAAGTGCTGCTTGCAGCTTCCGTTTTACTCGCTCATTTTCTTTTTTCAGAAGTTCATGTTGATTTACTAATACCTCACTTTCATTACCTACTGCCTCTGTCTCAGAATGCTGCTCAGATGCCCCACATTTCAGATACTTATCTTTTGCTTCTATGCTTTGGTCTTTTTCTTCCTGGGCTTTTAATAATAGACTAGCTTGCTCTTTAAGACTCTTCAGCTCATTTCCTAGAGAAAATTTCTCTTCATTCAACAGGACCATTTTCTCAGACATGCTGACACTGATCTCTGTCATCTGTTGGTCTTTCTCCAGCAAGGTTTGCTGCAGGCTCTCTATAGTCCTGCTGTGTTCAGCAACAAGCTGTTCTAGGCTTGCTGCTTCATGTCCCTTTGAAGCTAAGTTTTGGGAAAGCTCTTCTATCTCAGCCATATTCCTCCTCAACAGTTGTTCTAGATTAAGTACTTCACATTCCTTCTTTTCAATCTGGCTTCTCAGATCTTTTAGTTGCACATCCTGGTCAGAAAGCTGACTTTGTGCTTCATCCAAGTCTTTCTGCAAAGCTTCAATTTTTATCTCCTTGGATTTAAATTCATTTTTAAGGCTCTGGATTTGTTCTCTCAGAAGACTGTTTTGATTGTCTGACAGTCTCTTCTTCTCTGAAAGATCTAGTTTTTCCTCAAGTTGCTTTACTTGCTCTTTCAGTTCTGTTACAGTAGAAAGTTCCTTCATCTGACACAGGAGCTGATCTCGTTCTTCAGTCAAAACACTAAATGCACTGTCAAAGTCCTCAATTTTTTTTTTGTATTCCTCAGCCAGCTGGTTTAGCCTATTTATTTCTGTACTTTTTTCTCCTAGATCTTTCTTATAGGATTCTTCTGATTTCTGCAGAATTATTTGCAGTTCTGTAATTTGGTTTTGTAGCTTTATCGGTTCTTGATATTGAGAGGTGCCAGGCTCTGGATCTGCTGTGGAAACTTCTTGCATGGCCTCCACCCCTCCCCTGCCAGGAACATTGCTACTGTCCAACTCGTTTTGCCTATCTACAGCCTTTTGCTCTTCCATCTCAAGAAACCGTATCTGGGAATTATCTTCCAGGTGGTCAGCTGCTTCTCCTGTTTGGCTACCTGTAGAAGTCTGGCTGCTGGGGCCCTTTAGATGCCTTTTCAGGAAAGTTATTTCTTCTTGGGCTTCTTCCAGTTCCAGCAGCAAAACTGACAGCTCTTTCTGGTTTTCTGCAGAAAGATATTCTAGAAATGCAGGTGGACAACTTTCTTCAGTAAACTGCTCACTTCCCTTGGGAAATCCATCTGCTCTTGCCTGAAAGAAAATAACAGGTTTCAGTTTCCCTTTGAATCTGTGGAGGTATTGGCTTTCCACATTTTGTTGTTTAACAAAACACTTTCTTCAGATGGCTATTGCAATAAACAGTAGCCTATTAACAGAAGGACTCCTCAGGTCATTTCTGTTCATTTCAGTTAGTGAAGGTGCAGCATGAAAGATTCTGGCTTTATGATTAGACCATAAATGTAACTTCCCATTCCCTTATTTCCCATTTTCTCTTAATTACAGAATAGTATGATTCTGAAACGTTTCGGTTCTCTTGTGAGCCTCACAAGCCCTCCAGTGTACTTATGTAGCCATGTTTTCCTGCCATCATATCCCTCGTCTCTGGATGAGGATGATTTGTCCCCTAATCTATCTGTCCATTTAATATAGCAAAGAAACTCTGTCTGTCTCCAAAATGAGTGTGCTAGACAAAGCACCTGGACCAAAGTGCTTGGCTTTTTCCAAATAACTATCTTAACATTTCCTCCCCTCCCCCCCCCCCAAAAAAAAAGAAAAGCAGTCACAAATCCTTTCCAGAAGGCACAGATCCAGATCAGTGACACACCAGTAAGGCAACAGCTTGTGTTGTAAAGGCTGTCCTTTTGTCAGTTTGAAGGGCAGAAACTATTTACAGGGAACCGTTACAGGAGAGACACGTTCTAGAGCACTGTGCCTTTGCAAGCTCCAAGCAGTGACGCAGATGTGTGGCATGCATCTGAATAACTTGCACGCGTGACCCTAACCCCTGAACTGGGTTTAGATTCACACATATTGTGGCTGAAGTCATGGGCCAGGTGCACAAATGGCAGGATATAGCTGACCAAGTGTCAATACTTACACGTGAGCTGTTTATATAGGCTCTTTTTATAATTAAGACATTGAAATGCACAATTCCAGGGTTGGATTCATTGACCCATTTTCAGCCTCCCCTTGGTGCAGGGAAATCATATGCTAAAGAACCTGTTATCTCCACTGTCTGTAAGGGGCTCTATAAAATCAGAGGATTGTATCCTCCCTTAAAAAGTCCGTGTGTGTATATGTACCCACTGACCCACTAGCTTATGCCTCCTCAACTGCAGGCAGTTGGAATCTTAAGGGTTTGAAGTCAGGCAGGATGAGCTGACTCAAAAGGCCTTCTCCAATCCCAACTTGAGTCCCAGATGTAAACTTTTTCCCTAATACTTTCAAATTCTCTTGGAGAGGAATGTATCAGATGAAACCACATCATCTTCTTCACTCTGTTCCAGCATGCCAGGAGGGGGAAACATCTGGAAACAGTCCAAGCCTTGCTCTAAGCTAATAAACCATTCTACAACAAATTCTTACTGCAGATACACAGGGGCAGTGATCTCCATCACCTTGCTGACTGAGCATCAATAAAAGCAGCAAGTATCCTGCACTCTTCTCACCAACAGACAGTTGCAGTTGTACCTGCAGCTGTTCACTGTGGAAGAGAACAAGGAGAGAGTCCACTTAGAGAACTCAGGTTCCTGCAGTCAGTCCGGCAGATCCCCATCAGGTCTGTGAGAATGGACAGGGATGGTTGGAAGGCCATCAAACAATAGCAACTGAGCCTTTGCATTGTGTTTCCTGAGACTTGCCTCAGTTTAGGCTGTGGTTTTGCTGAAGGACTAACTCACAAAAGACAGAAAACAGCATGACTATGGACTGAGTGGATGAAGGACACAAGAATTCCATGCAGCCAGCAAAGGGAAATGCAGTCTGACAAGAGCACAGCACAAGCAGTCTTTGGAAGCTATTTCTGTCTTTCATCATTAACCCAGTTAATAATAACCTCTCAAAGAGGATTGCTAAAAAAGGCCATACCAGCTTAGCTATTTAAGGCCAGTCCTTGGCCTATTTTAGTTTTAGCTTATTTCAGCTGTTTAATCATTACCTGCTCTGCATTTTCTGCGACCATCACAGCTTCCTGCTGAGTCTCCTGAACAACGAGTTGCAAGGGTGGTATTTCTGAAACATTTAAACAAATAGTTTATTTGAAAATTACAACTGTGATTTAGAGAGTAAAATAAATATTTTTCCAGGAACTTTACAGTACAGGGCACATGGCTGTTAGTAACACTTATGTAGTGGAAATACATATATATATAAAAATACAGTCACTAGATGTCTTGTTTGGTTTTGCTTTTTCTAAGAGGCAAACCACCAAAACAACATGCTCTTTTAGATACCTTTTAGAAAAGAACAATTGTTGCTATACAGACTAAAATTAAAGGACAGCTGATAGAGTTTCAAGTTTTAAGAAGTATTTTTGTAGAAGGGAAAGAATGAATTATTGTAGCAAATTTTATCTAAATGTTCATTTAGATAAAAATGAAATGATACATTGTTAAAATTAGAAAACACTCAATGGCAATGGTCCAAGCCAAAACTGGTACAGGAACTCAACTACTGTTTGACTCAGGGTATTTCTACACTTCCATTTCTGTAAGGTGGCATATAAACAAATTTATCATAGGTATGTCACAGTGTACGATGACATGACTGGCCTCATAGATGTGGGAGAGCAGTGGATGTCATCAAGACCTGAAGCTCTTCACTGTTTCCTGTAAGAGCCTCACAGAGAAGCTGTTGATGTATGGGCAGGATGAGCAGACAGTGAGATGGAGTAAGAACCGCCTGAATAGCCATCCAAGACAGTGGTGATCAGCAGCACAACGTTGGAGGCCAGTGGCAGCCTTGGCTCTTATGACCATGAAATAGAGGAGTTCAAGATCTTGAGGGGTGTGAGGAAGGACAGTTAACAGAGATACAGATCCTAGATTTCAGGAGACCAGATCTCACCTTATTTAGAGAACCGGTAGGTAGGATCCCACAGCAGACAGCTCTGAAGGGTAAAGGTTATTAAAGATGACACCTTCCAGGCACAAGGACACAATCTCAACACTCGGGAAAACAAGACAATTTATCATGAGACTGACTTGAGTGAACAGGGAACTCAAGACAGAGCTCTGAGGCAAAGTAGTATTAGATAGGAGACGAAACCAGGGACAGGCTACAAAGTCAGAATTCGGAAACATTTAAGGACAGTGTTAAAAAAGCTGAAAATTAGTGGAGTTGAGACTTGCAAGGGATGTCAAGGGCAACAAGAGGAGCTTCTGCCTCTACGTTAGTAGTAAAAGGGTGAACAAGGAATATATGGGATTGTTGCTGAAGGTTTATCATTTAGTGACAGTGCACACAGGTAATGCTAAGATACTCTGTACCTTCTTTGTCCCTGTCTTTACCATCAAAGTTTCCAACCCTCCACCTTGAGGATTGAGTTGAGGCCTACTCGTGAGAAATTAAGCAATACAAATTTATGGAAACAGAAGGGTTCGTCTTGCATTCAAGGGTCCTGAGAGAGCCGGCCAGCATCCTTGCAAGGACAATATCACTGAGAGGTTATGGAAGCTGTGGGAAGTTCACTATGACTGGAAAAAGACAGATGGTGTATCCACCTTCAAAAAAAGGCCAGAAAGATGACACAGTAAATGACAAGGCAGTATGCCTCAGTCCCTCCAGATATCAATGCAAGTCCTCTTGGAGTACACTAGCAGGCACATGGAAGAGGAGACAGTGACTCAGTCGGCATGTATTTACCCAAGTTAAATCATATTTTGAGTACCTGGTGGCCTTTTATGCATTTGTGGATTAGGAGAGAGCAACAGGTAGCATTTACCTCGACTTTATCAAGGTTTCTGCCTGCATGTCACACTGTATTTTTTACTGAAATTAAGAAATTATGTTCTGGGCAGAAGGACAACTCAAAGCATAAAAAATTGGTTGGACGATCAGGCTCAGAGAATAGCAGTGAATAGGTCATACTCTATCTGGAGTCTAGTAACAAGTGGAACATCACAGAGGTCTATCTATGACCTCTCCTGTTGAAGAACTTTATCTGCAACCCTTAAAGGGCAGAGTTAATGCTCAAGTTCAGAGAACACTCTGGGGAGGGAAAACAGCCGATACCTTCACCGTCAGGGCTGCCATCTACTGCAACCTAGGCAGACTAGAAGAATGGGGCCAGCAGGGACCTCCTGAAATTCAACAAGGAAAATGTAAAGTCCTGCTCCTGGGAAATGCAGGCTGGGGACCAGTTCTGCAAGAAAGGATGAAGAGGATCTGCTAGACAGTTGGCTAAACACCAGCCAGCAAGCATGCCTGGCAGCAAACAAGGTCAACAGCACCCTGGACAGCATGAACAGCAGTCTAGCCAGCAGGTCCGTCAACAACATTATCGTCTTCAACTGGGCACTCAGACTGCATTCAAGTACTGCATTCAGTTTTGGACCCCCAATATAGGAAAACGCATTGATAAACCGAAGCAAGTTCAGCAGAAGACCACCAAGATGGCCACAGTGCTGGAGCACCTTCCCTGTGAGAAGAGGCTGAGAGAACACTTTTTTCTACCCTGGAAAATAGAAGACTTTGGGGAGACCTAAAAACACCTTCCAACACCTATGAAGAAGTTACTGAAAAGGCAAGAGACAGTGGAAAAAGGTAGGAGGACAAAAGACAAAACACACATAGTGGAATAAAACAGGTTCCCACTGGATGTAATGAAGACTTTTTGCCTTGAGGACAGTGAAGTGTCATCAGAGGCTGCCCAGGAGGGTTGTGCAGTCAGCACCATTGGAGGCTTTCAAGACCTGACTGGATAAAGGCTTGAACAATCCAGTCTGATCTCACAGTTGATCCTGCTTCTATGAGGAGGCTGGATTAAAATCTGCCTTCCATCCCTTACAGCACAAATCAGAGAATCACAGTTATTCATCACAGTTCTAGCTAGTTCTGTGAGAGATGGTGCCTCACCTTTTAGCATAAGGGACAGTAAAACAACTTATACAATATGTCTGTCTTCTCCAGAAGTATCAATTCAGAATCATTAAAAAAAAACAGGCCTCACTTTTATGAGCATGTAACTATCAATGGCAATATGAAATGTATGTTAATATATATGCAAAATAAAATTCAGGACCAAGTAACACAGTTCTGTTAGAGATAAGAATTTTGGAACTTGCCAATTCTGAGCAGGCAGAGGAACATAACATTAACATATGGTAAAAGGTTTTCATTTGTGCCTCTTTAATCTCTTTTCTATATAGAATTGACTATACAAAATTATATTTACCAAGTTAAAAGTATTATGTGTTTTCAGTAGGCTCAGATTAATTGTTTCTGTGAATTCAACACCTGGAAAGCAGTCTGTCTGTTTTCAGTGATAATGGCTTTCTTTTATCAATTCACACCACACTCTAGTCTTTCAACAACTTTTTCTTCCACCAAGTTTATGCTACCATCCTTAGGCATAACTGACATTAATGGAAGAAAAAGCCCAACAAACCAAAAATATTCTTCGAACTTAACATGCCCTGTCACAACAAAGCAAACCTCTGCACCCTTTTCTGGAAAAGCCTGCAGTCACACAGTATTACCATCCTTACCTTCATCCCAGCTTTTTCATGTCTTCTCCATGTTCTCCGTACCTATCACCATAGATCATACATGCGGGAACATTAAGCATGTGAACCATCCAGGTAACATGTTCTACCCACTGTCTAATGGCCAGAACACCAACCATTGCTTCATATCACAGGACAACACTCTGCACACAGGCCTGTGATACACAGTCTGGGCTTTTTAATAATTCCAGGTGGTGTACCTACTTGTTTCTGTCAGTCTGTTCACTGTCTGAGATACAAATAGCTCCTTCTCCCTTTAGAATCAAATTCTACTTTAACCACTGAAAAGAATTATATAGTATTCTTCAAGTTCTTAACAATGAAAGAGTAATGAACCACTAACCATGAACATATTTATTATGTAAAAAAATAGTTAAGAATAAGTCTTAGCTATCTTAGGAGTACTAAAACAGGCAACATAGTCATACCAAGTTCAGTCTTCTGTCTTTCCAGGTTTTCTGTGTGTAGGAGTGAAGTCCCATTCTGACCTTCCTGATGTATTACTTTTTCCTGTGAAGTTGTTTCATCCTGTTTAAATACAGGATGGAGAGAATAAAGACATACTTCAGTACAGTTTATACATACACATTAGACTTTGCTCTTCCAGTTAACCTTTTAACAAATCAATTGGCAACTTTCAAATTACTCAAATCGACTCCTGTTTCTTCCCAGGCTTCCACAGACATAACACATTTGCCCACTTGCTGAGAAAACCCATTCAAGCCTTTCTCAAGCAATACATCATAAAACAGGAATTCTGAGTGTTCAATTCCAGTTCCTCAACATATGGCAAAAAAATTAAATAAAATCAGTTGACTCTTATGAAAACCATACCCGATTATTCAATTCGGAGACCTGCATTGCTGACTGTGACTTCAGCTCATTCTGACAGCAGAGAAGTTTTTCAGATTTCTGCATAAGTTCAGCTAATGGAGGTGGGGAAAAAAGTGAGTTAAGGTGTGTTCTTGACTTTTTTTTTCTGAAATATATCCAGTTTACATGTATGCACAATAGCATATGAGAAGTATTTATAGAAATTGATGGAAAAAACCCCAAAATATTAAAATAAATTTAAAAACCGACATGTGGCTAAAAAAATCCATAAGCCTCAAAAGATTATAGGCTGGAACAGCACACAGGGAAAGCACCATGCATGCTGCCTTACTCTTATGCTCCTCCTCTTGCACTGTCTTTGGTCACTGCCAAAGACAGAGAGGTGGGATTGCACTAGAGACCTTCAGTTTGATACAGTACAATCACTCCTATGTTCCTCTGCAATTAGGAATCATTATGAACGATTATAAAACTAAACCCAAACAGAAGGCAGCCCAATGATCCTTAGGCTCTTGAGAACCTGCTTCACCGAACTGCTGCACTTGCTCACCATGTAGTTTCTGTATTGTAGCACTGTTATCAGCAGACAATGCCGACAGCTGGTCAACATCCTGTTTCAGCTGATCATTTTCAGCTACAAGGGCAGCACAGCTGGATTGCAGCTCTTGCTCAGCCACCTTAAGACAACCAATCTGCAGGTTTTTCTCTTCCACCTCCAGCCTTCGTTCCTGCTCCAGGTCTTTATACTTCACCTCTAATATGCCTTGTGCTCTTCTTGCCTCTTCCAGCTGTTCTGAGAGATACTGCACCTCCTCCTGCAAGCGATGGGAAGACAGCTTCCTCTCAGCTACTTCCAGTTCCATCTTCTCTTTGAGACCCTGAGACTCCTGTCTCTCTGCATCTAGCACATCCCTCAGGGAGCTTAAATCCATTTCCATCTTCTGGCACTGATCTAGAAGTGTCTGTAAAAGGATATGAAAAAGAATTTTAGCTCTCAAGTGGCTCAATACACTGCCAAAGCTAAGTACCTGAACTCTTATTTTTAAATTGCTGTTAAATCATTTTCAAATATCTAAGCAGAAGGGATGAAAGAAGGAAATAGCCTTTGACTTTAGACTGGACAAAGAGAGGCTCAGGAGAGACCTTCTGGCTCTCCACAACTCCTTGACAGGACATTAGAGCCAAGGGGAGGTCAGGCTCCTTTCCCATGGAGCAAGCATCAGAACAAGAGGCAATGGCCTCAAGTTGCCCCAGGGGAGATTTAGGCTGGACAAGAGGAACAAGACCCCACATTTGCCAGGATTCCTTTTGTCATATTTCCTCCTCCTGCAGATGTGGACTGTCAGCACAGCTAGTTTCAGGGGAAGGCTGATGAGGAGCTCCCTTTACTTTATGGGTAGGAAAAGCAGCTTCAGCCACAGGTTTATACATGTGCTAAAGACTGTCTCTGACCATTTAATGTGCATGAGGGGAGTCAAAGACACAGAGAAGGAGCCAGAGGACCCCAACAACCATGCCATGGAAATATCCATGTCACCACTCCATGAAACACCCTAGTGAACAATGTAATCAACAGTGAGTACTAGTCAGCTCACTGAGGTTCTTCACTTCTTCCCAGTGGTAAGAGGTCCCATCACTGCACTCATCTGAGACATATGGGAAAAGAAAATGGAGTGCTGCGTAAGTGTGCAAATTTATCTAAGTGAGGTTCAGCACTAGATTAGCTGGAGATCGTGCAGCCTACTGGCATGAGATCGATATGGTACAAGTCTCTTCTAAAGGGATGGAGAATTATTTTCAGGTTCAGATATTGAAAAAAAATTCAGAATACAAAAATCCTCTATCCGTAAACAAGCCTTTTAAGAGACTGCATACTACACCCTGTCTCAAGGGGCACAAGTATATATTGTCATACAGATTTGATCTTGTTCTCTTCAAGCTCCAGAAGGATTAAGCGAGAGCCAACACCACTCCAGAGACTGTGCCTTCATATTAGCAAGTTCTCAGCAAGAGATGCCAAAGAATAGCTGCCTACACTCTGATCTGGCCTAGATACTGCAGCCCAGAAAGAGCGTAGCTACAGCAGCACTATGCCAGGCGCTTCTGCCTTTGGTGAAGAGTTGTCTAGCTGATGGCTTTGAACCTATCAGTCAGCAGTGTGGAGTATGTGGATAGATTTTGTCCCTGTCCACCTGCTCAGAATCTGGATCACTAGAGAGGGCTGCTGCAGTGTCCCTAAACCCAGTTTAGCCACTTTAAACTACACGCACAGACCTGAAGCTCTAAAAGGACGGGAGCTCCCCAGCCGATTTCACGCTGGGAATTCGGTGCCGAATTAAACTAATCTGGTAACTTCTGAACTGCTGACAGAGGCCCCATTCACCACTCTGACATGACAATAAGGTAGTGTGTGAAGCACGGGAAGGTACCTGGTTTTGTCGTTCAGCAGTACGCAACTCCTGCTGCAGCAATTCTATCACCTGGGTTCGCCCCAGCAGAGCTGCTTCGTGCTCCTCAAGCTTTGTCTGAAGCGCACGCAGGTTCTGTGAACAGACAGTGCTACACCCGTATCTGGGAGGCTAATGTTAGAAGGGGAGATTTCCTGCTCTCATCCATACACCCAGTTTTTACAACACAGTTACTTTAATAGCCTGAACAACTTCACTTTTGTTAACACTTAGTTCTGGAGCCCCGGTGCAGTAGGAAGAGACCACCATTGTTTCACAAAGGGGGAACCTGAGCAAATAATTTAATACTGCTTTTAAGCTGTTTGTTCTTTTCAGCTGATAGCAATCAGCAGACTGAAGCTAGGACTCTGAAAGTCCAAACTAGTATCCCCCAAACCGCCAAGCAATCAAATCATATCTGTTTTCACTCCTTCCAAATTACTTTGATGAGAACTGCTCTCTCAGGTTGTCTTCAGACTGGCAAAAATTCCTTTCTCCTCCCATAAAAAGATTATTCTATCAAATGTACCTGCTGCATCTCTCCTTCCTGATCTGACTGAGCCACTATCTTGAGCAATTCAGCTTGGTGCCGGTGAGCCTGCTCTTCCAGAAGAGCTTCCTTCTCCTGGATTGCTTCCTGCAGAAAGCTCAGCTGAAAACACGGACACAAAATAAAATAAATAAAAAAAAAAAAAAAGCAAGAAGGTAATGACCTCAACAGACATGCAGTCTTGCTTTCAACAGCACCAGCATATTATGTGTGTGGTGAAGTCTCCCAACTAGGTCATCCTAGATGTCACTTGGGTCAAATGGTTTCTTTATCCTACTAATACATACTATTAACAGATAATATTTCAGATCCCAGAAAGCAAAAACCATAGAATTTCATCTACCAATATGCAGAATGATAAAAGATATGATTACTACATAATTACAACTTCATAAAACTTGTGGGTTGTTATCTGTCTAGGATGCAGCCCAATTCACAGATCAAAAGATAAACCCACAACTCAAGAGTATTAACAACATTTCAATAACTAAATCCGATGTAACATAACAACTGTTAAAGTCCATGCTAAAAGCTCCTCTGCACACCCACAGCCAGAGACAGCGAGGCAAAGGCAGGTGTGGGAGCTGAACTCTGCCCCAGCGATCCCCAAGTCCATCCCAGAACAGCAACAGCAGGCAGAGAAGCCAAGTCCTAACAGGGAGGAAGGGACACCCCGTTCCTCTGCTCAGGTGTGAACTCCTTAAGATAACTGAACTATGGAGCACCTTTTGCACCAAGGGTAATTTCCACCTGTGGATATAGGATATATTATGGGATGAAGGTGAAGAGCATTTTGGGATTCCAAGACTTATGGAATGTTCAGAGTCAGAACCAAAGGCAGGGAAATGGACGGACCCAGGTGATTTAGTGAGGAACAAAACAAACAAAAAAAAAAAAGAGGGTAAGAGAATTAAAAAAGGCTGTGTCCATTGTTTGTGTTCATGTGAGCACTGGGTGCTTCTGTGTTATCTATGTGGTTGGTCACCTATACACGTGTACAGGTGTGCCTGCTGGAAACACATTCTCAGCCACGCGACTGGCTGGATTGGGGGGCATGGAGCTTTGGCAACCGTGCCTCTGTCAGGCTGCAGGATTTACCATATTCCCTGGCAGCAGCTTGTCCTCAGGAACAACTGTCTCCCCTAAATTACCCAGTGACAGTACACATGAAGATGGCACAAAGCTGCATCAGAGAAGGTTGCCAGAACGTTAATAGGACGTTAGGAAGCATTTCTTTACCAAGAAGCAGTCACACACTGCAACAGGCTTCCAGAGAGGTGGTCAATGCCCTAAGCCTGTCAGTGTTTACAAGTCATTTGGACAATGCCCTTAATCATATGCTTTAGCTTTTGGTCAGGCAATTGGAAGTGATGATCACAGTAGGTCCCCTCCAACTGAACTACCCTATTATATCATGCTAGTGTAAGTGGTGGGATGGGAAACACAGACACACACAGACTAATGAATAGAACAAAAAGTTCGGTACCTGTGTTGCATACTTGGTTTCAGCATCTTTCAGATTCCCTTTGGCTAAAGCCAGCTGTTCCTTCAGATCCTGAACAGCCTCTTCTTGCTCCCTGAGCTGCTTGGTTAGTGCTTCAGCTCCCTCTCTATGACCTTCACTTGTGTTTTGGTTATTCTGAACATTGCAAAAGGAAAGTAGTGGAACTCTTTCAGTATTCAGTATTACTTTTCAGTTAAAAAAAAAAAAAAGCATGCTACTGCACTGACTTCTAACCAGATGATTATTTCTACTACAGTTCTTCATTTCTTAACTTCACACTTCCTTTGTTTCTTTAAGGGAAGTTGTCCTAGGTTGAGTAACTATTCTCCCTATTAATGTGTAGATATGCACAAGAGGTCTGTAACTGGGAAGTGTCAAATCACTTCGGAGTGGCTAATTATCCATAAGTGCTTACCATATAAACTTAAGAAAATCATGAAATACAATACATAATCTAGGATATGACCATCTTGATTTGTGAGGCTTTTTCATTTCAGACTTCTCTAATACCTGAAACGGAACATTTTTTTTTAAAATAATCAATAGAAGAGTATTCTCCACATGACAAAGGGGCAGACATTAAACATCCTAAACTACAGAAAACAAGTATGGAAATCTCTTTAGACTAAAGGGATTTATAGCAATGAACCTGATAGAATTAAGCAAAGGAAACATGCAAACAATCATCAGTTCTGCTCCACTATGAGGTACTAAAATCCTCTGTTTATGACCATGACATTTAAACTTGGGACAACATTTCACATAAAATATCTGCTTAGGTTACATCTACTCAGACATACTAGCACACAACACCTGACCTCTTATTTTGTCTCTCAAAGACTGTTGGTGCGTGAGGCGATTCTCCAACACCATGGCTATATGACTACCTAACACCAAACCAGCCAGATATTAAGTCCAGCATGGGAACAGTCACCAAGAGGCAGGAAAAACATCCTTCTATTGTTATCATCTTTGCACTAATAACTACTTCAAGCACTTAAAGCTGGGGATTTTTGACTGAATATACCAAATATATCTCTTTCCTTGTTACAGGTATGGGATCAAAGTTCACCAATAACATATAGAGTCTGCAGAGCATTTATGTCCTTTAAATACATTCACAAAAAAGTTTGAAAGCTGTCAGAAGGACTTAAGTCAGTGTAATAATTAAGAAGTTACTGTTCCTCAAAAGATGTCACCTACAGAAGAGTTATCTGAAAGCAGGTAGAATAGACAAGGAAAGTTTTAATTGCACTTAAGCTTAGAAGTAGAATAGGTTAAAAAAAAAACAACCACAAACCAAACCGGAAGTGCGGAAAGATTTAAGCCAAGGATATATATCATTTATAATGCAAAACAGTTGCCTGTGGGGAAGGATGGGTGAATTAGTTTGCTTACTTGGAATTAGCTTTCAGGATTGATATTTCCAGTTTGGGAAAGCTTATGATGAAATCTTTGCACACTGGCCACTATTAAGGACTGTGGCACAGCCAGAGTTCTCAGAGCTCAAGATTTCAAATATCATGGTTTTCTAAAATGTATAAATTCTTATATCTGAATATAATTTGTGTTTAGCCACTTTAAAAGTTTAAGAGCAGCCTCAATTGTTCTGTATTCAAATACCAACTACTTAACAGAAAGAGATACGGTGCTATTTTGATTCTCCTGAAAATCAGGCACTCTTTTAAAAGCCCAGAAATTAATAGTACCAATTAGATATTTAAAATAGAGCCTTCCCATGGGGCCTCATCATGGAGAGGTTAACATCTTTTAAGCAGCTCTGTTCTCCCAACCTTGGGATACACCTGTTCTTCTGATAAAGTCTGTGCAGGCAAGGGTGATCCTTTTTCTGTCAGCTCCTCAATGCGTTTGTTCAGAGAGGCCAGTTTGGCTTTGGCCTGGAGTTTAAGCTTCATCAGCTTGGCATCCGCAGCCTCTCGTTCTTCCTGTAAAAGAAGGATACAAACTGATTGCACTTAAAATTCCAGTGCCATCGTGCTGAAAGCACCACTTGGAAAAGTTATGTAATTTGTCAGTCTGCTGTTCTTTGTCCAAACCTGCCTCCCTCGTAACAGTGCAAATTAAAACACATCCAGGAAACAATGTGCTCTGAAACACTATACACAGCAAAATAGAGAGCTTCTGGCTCTAGTACCCTTCTCTTCAAGAGTTAGATCACTCAAGGGACTTCTCCAAGCAGTTAGTACAAACTCAGTTTGTCTTACTCTACTAAACACAGTCTGTCGAGACTATCTCAAGTAACTGCACTTCCTCTGACGTCATGCCCCATGGTATGCAATACATATCTCTGGTGATATGCCACAAAACCGCTGGACTACTGGGCGACTGCAGCACAACCCACTCTTTACCTCAAACACTCTGATGTGGGGAAAGAAAAATACTAGTATCTTTTGTGTGAGGCTTATTAGAGCCATCAGGAATCTCATAGAATGGTTTAGGTTGGAAGTGACCTCTAAAGATCATCTGGTACAACCCCCCTACAATAAACAGGGACATCTCTAACTAGGGCAGGATGCTCAGAGTCTGATCAAGCCCCACCTTGAATGTCTCCAGGGATGGGGCCTCCACCACCTCTTTGGGCAACCTATTCCAGTGATCTATCACAGGCATGGGCTATAACAAGCTCTAAGACAAAATGCTGTGTAACATGGATGTAACTTACTGTAGTCTAAAAGGAATTACCCCTAAGCCAAATAAACAGAAGCTGTCCTACATTTGTGTTAGGGTCCATTCTATGAATTCCAATAATTCTCCAGAATTTATGTGTTTAGTAGTGCAGGTGTCTCAGATGTTCAAAAGAAACCAGAGACTGACTAGCACAGAAAGCTGAAGCAGCATTTTACTCTTGATCTGAGGTGCCCAGTGAAAGAAATGCTACCTTGAGTGCAGTTTCTTTTTGCTGAAGCAGGACATCCTTTTCTCGGATCAAATCCTTCAGCTGAACAACAAGTTTTTCTGTTTGGGATAGGCGCTCCAAGAGGTCCTCAGGTGCCTCCTCCATGGTTTCTGCTTTGGTCTCTAAAGCTTTTACCTGAAATGGCAAAACAAGTGTTCTGGAGTAAATCATCCTAAACAGACTGCAGCATAGCATCCAAATGGTATCTTCAGCTTCACTCCTAAGTGCTGCACTCTGGTCCTTGCTAGCATTTCACATAGTGTATAGAACTATACACAATTAGACGAAATCAGGAGGAAGACTCAGGGTACCCATGAGCCAATACGTTTGCTGAACATGAGCTAAACTGAGATGAACAGCACTGCAGAGACTCTGCCACTCACACACTATCCACTGTCTCTAGTATCAAAAGGCAACATACAGATCAAGCCCTCCACTGCCACCCGGTGACACAGAGCCCCCTCTTTTACTACACAGAAACAGAAACATAGAAATGCCTGGATGGGAAGGGACCTCCAGAGGTCATCTAGTCCAACCGCCCTGCTGAGAGCAGGGACATCCTCAGCTAGAGCAGGGCGCTCAGAGCTCTGTCAGCCCCACCCTGAATGTCTCCAGGGATGGGGCCTCAACCACCTCCTTGGGCAACCTGCTCCGGGNCACCCTGGCTGCTCATGTCCAGCAAATGCTTAGTACTCTTAAAAGTCTTTCTTCACCCTAATTATAGTTTATTTTCTAGGATCACCTTGAGATGTGGAAAATAAGGAGATTATGATCTGCCATAGAAAAGTGCTGACTTTTCAGGGATACAGGAGAATCGGAGTGGAGTGGCAGCCTAGCCTAGTGCTCAGCAATGAAGCAGCAGGAAACAGTCCTCACTGCAGTCAAATGATTCACACTCCCCAAACTAACTCTCCATAAGATATTAAAGTCTTTAGATAACACTCTACTTACAGCAACAGAGGATTCAGTAACTGCATCTCCAACATCACCTGAGAGCTCTTGTAAAACAGTACTTGCTAAACCTGACAGACGGCTCAGCATCTTCAGCCTAAAACAGAGTCAAAATACAGTTACAGAGTCAAAACTGGTAAGAAGAATAAGCATCCCTTCATGCTGATCTCTAACATTATAGAGGTGACCAGGCTTACAGGGAATACACCTCCTCTGCCAAGAGAGAAAAGCCAAAGTAGAACCTCAGGACCAAGGGAATGATCTGGTTAACAAAACCAGTAAGACTCTCTGAACATAAAAGCAGAGGATGTGCTGGTACAACACGTGGAGATACCTTCACCACTCCACACAGATGATTGAAAAGTACCATTTTACACCCAATTTCAAGTCACCCTTGTAGTTCATTCTTGACCTTTCTTAACAATGACATCACAGAACCAAGTTCTTTTGAGTAAACTGAACAGAGGAGTGATTATTAAGTGAAGTCACTTCTTTACAGAACAAACATGTCCTGTAAATACATAAAAGAAGCTTTCTGTTAATAAGTAGTGGGAACTGTGAACTCAGCCCTGACATTTGCTAAGTAGATGCAAGTGTGTCACATCAGAGTGATGAGACCTCTGCATGTCACATGTGACAGCACAGAACCTTGGTATAGGGGAATAGTCTGGAGAAGGCATATATTCCCTGTCTGCTGCTGAGCTTCTTCCCTTTCCTTTAAATTCAGGAGCCAAACTGACACAGCAAGCAGAGGTGAAGAACCAGCAGTATCAGCCAGCAATACAGTTTGCCATTTGTGGCAGATTAAGTTCTCCATTATTAACCCTGCCAATGGGATGCAATCCATCTCAACAAGTTCACCGAGCTCTGATGAGCAGTTGATAAGCCAAGGTACAGAGATGCCAACCAGACAGATCTCAACAGGCTAAAGAAACAGATGGATAGAAACATCATGAAGTTCAGAAGGGCAAATACCGAGCCCTACACCTGGATTGGAACAAACAGTTGCAGTAGTACAGGCTGGGGACCAGCTGGCTGTAAAACTGCATTGCAGAAGACAACCTGTGGATGCCAGTGGATAAGCTCGACCCGAGTCAGCAGTGTGCTCCCGGCAATGACAGTCAGCTGTGTACTAAGTGGTATTACTAAGACTGCAGCCAGCAGGTTGGGAGAAGCTCGAATAGAAGTTTCTTTCTATTGAGCACTTGTAAGACTATTTGAAGCACAGCATCCACTTTCAAGTATGCTGTTACACAAAAAATGACTGGCACAAACTGTGAAGTTGGCAAGCACAGCAAAAAGCCCACAGGATGACTGTGAGTTCGATTACAAGACACAGAGATAGACTAAGATGCTGGGCTTGGTCAGCCTTCAGAACAGCAGGTAACCAGGGGGATAGAACTGTTGTCTTCCCAATAATGACATATTAGGTAGCTGAAGACAGAGACAGATACTTCTTAGGAGGCGTGCAGCAGATGGACACGAGACAGTGGACACAAGCTGCAGCATAAGCAACTTCACTCGGAACAAAAAAAAATATTTGCAGGAAAGATAAAAAACCCCCAACACATTGGAAAAGGCTCACAGCAAGCTGATCTAACTTTGGCCATGCAAAGAGCAGAGGATTTGACCATGTGAACTCCCAAGGTCCCTTATACCTAAATAATTCTAGTATTCTTTGAAGAAAGGTCACATGTGACACAACATCTCTTAATGGAAAAGCTGTAGATCTGTCCCAACTGTAAAAGGCCAAATAATTGTACAAATGTAAAAGAAGCTCCAATAATGCAAAATGAAACTAGGCAAACTCAAGCTAGCCATTAAGATCAAGTTTATTTACAATAATTACCACCATCAAATGAAATCTTTTAATATGAGAATTTAAACATCTGTTTAACATCTTTGTTGGCAACATCGACAGTGGGACTGAGCGCACCCTCAGCAGGTTTGCCAACACCACCAAGACAAATGGAGCAGTTGACATGCCGGAGGAACAGGATGCCATCCAGACAGACCCTGACAGCCTTGAGAGGTGGACCCATACCATCCTCATGAAGTTCAACAAGGACGAGTGCAAGTTCCTGCCCCTGGGTCAGGGCAACCCCCGGTATCAGCCTAGGCTGGGGGTGAAGGGATCAGTGCAGCCCCATGGAGAAANTTTTAATATGAGAATTTAAACATCTGTTTAACATCTTTATTGGCAACATCGACAGTGGGACTGAGCGCACCCTCAGCAGGTTTGCCAACACCACCAAGACAAATGGAGCAGTTGACATGCCGGAGGAACAGGATGCCATCCAGACAGACCCTGACAGCCTTGAGAGGTGGACCCATACCATCCTCATGAAGTTCAACAAGGACGAGTGCAAGTTCCTGCCCCTGGGTCAGGGCAACCCCCGGTATCAGCCTAGGCTGGGGGTGAAGGGATCAGTGCAGCCCCATGGAGAAAGACTTGAGGGTGCTGGGGGGTGAAAAGCTGGACAGGAGCCAGCACAGCAGCCAATTTGCACCCTGGGCTGCACCCCCTGCAGCATGAGTAGCAGGGCCAGGGTGGGGATCCTGCCCCTCTGCTCCCAGGGCTGTGCTCTGGGGACACCTCCCTGCAGTGCTGGGGCAGCTCTGGAGTCCTCAGCACAGCAGAGACAGGGACCTGGGGGAGCAGGGCCAGAAGAGCCCCAGAAATGCCAGGTGGGCTGGAACCCCTCTGCTGGGAGGCCAGGCTGGGAGAGCTGGGGGGATTCAGCCTGCAGAGGAGAAGACTCCAGGGAGACCTTCCCATATCTAAAGAGGGCCTACAAAAAAGCTGGGGAGGGACTTTTTACAAGAGCATGTAGTCATAGGATGAGGGCCAACAGCTTTCAACTGAGAGGGTAGATTTATATTGTAAGGGAGACATTTTTACTGTGAGAGTGATAAGACATCAGAACAAGTTGTCTAGAGAAGCTGTGGATGCTCCATCCCTGGAAGTGCTGAAGGACAGGTTCGAGCAGTCTTTGAGCAGCCTGCTCTAGGGGGAGATGTCCCTGCCCGTGGCAGGGGGGCTGGAACCAGATGATCTTTAAGATACCTTCAAAACCAAACCGTTCTATGATTCTATGACAATATGTCTCTGTTTAGCTAGAAGTAGGCTTCTGGAGCTGGCTACAATGATCCACTCATTCGTGACCTCCTTTAGCTTAATAAGCAAACCTTGACGCTTAGATTGCCACTTAAAGTGTGGAAATATTGCCAATGGAGAGAACAGTATCACATTTTTCTGTAGCAGTCACACCTCCTAACCACCCAATTTTTCCAGAAGCTGAAAATGTCACAATGCACACTGGAGTATCAACAGCAGAAACAGGCCTGTGAACACCAACCTCTTCTACCCATCAAGTAGCTCACAGGTCTCTCTTTCAGTAACAAAGAGGTTCCCAAGGCAGAGAAGTCATACACAGGTCCTTCACACCGTTCTTGTTTTTCCCCCAGGTACCAACAGGTTGTGTGAAGCAAGATTATTGAGGGGTGGGGGGTGAGTGTGGGTATGGGGAGAAAATAATTTATCCAAAAGTAATAAGCCCATTCTTCATCCTACACAGTGCATTGGGATTATTACAGGCAGTCATTTACAACAAGCATGAAAAGTGAAAAGTCTTCTGTGTCTGAGAAACTGGATTTCTCATGTTCTTGCAGAGACATGCCCTGGCCTCTCACTCTCTGTGGCTTGAGACAAGTATCTTCAGCCTACCGAATAAAAAATTGCTTGAGAAGCAGTTATTGAAGCAGAAAGACAAAAGGGAAGAAGATAGGCTCAGACCCAAAGAGTTGCAAAGAGTTCAAGAGGATGAAACTGCTCAAGAAGCATACTGTCAGAAGGACAGGGTTGTCCACATTCTGTATCAGCACAACAGCCAGTGAAAAAAAGTACTTTTACTTTGCTTGCTTCTCAGATGGTCCCAGGTGAGACTGAGACACAGAATTCGAGAACAATATAGTATTACAGTTGCTACTAGATAAATTTATTCTGTCAACAGCAATTGTTCACCAATCCGGTAACATAAAATACTCATTTAAAAATCTGGAATCCCTGGCTCACCATCAACATAATAAATTTAAATATTTATAGTTTTGCAACACAGCACAGCCACAACATCCCAGTGAGGAACAGAACCCACTGCCTTGGCAGTGGTAAAAGCACACTTTAGGATAGTCATCCAGATGCAAAAACACCTCTTTCTGTCACCAATATTTGAAGAGGAAGGATCTGATTTTCCTATTGAGCATTAGGCCACAGCTTCTTAAAGTCACAAATGCACAATATGTAGTTGAGATGTGACCAGGTATTATAAGAGAACATGATTTAGGGCTAATAAAACCAATGGATTAATTATAAGTGGCATTAGAAATTTGGAGAGAAAAAAAAAAAAGGAGAATTTAGGCTTTTGCGTTGTAACCAGAAATATGTATGAGGCTCAGCACATCTGCACGCTACAGACTACGCTACTGCACATACACAGACTATGGCGGGAAAAGGTTCCCTGGCCTTTGTCCAGGCTGGCTGCACTACCCTGACATTGAGCTGAAGCAAATATGTCCTGCTCGGCCCAGCGTGCAGCTGGCCTCCTCAAAACACACACAATGGAACCGAGGTCTATTGGCATAGCCATGGACTCTAATAATCTGGCTCTATAGATTCAGGTCTTTTGAACTCATTTTTGAATTATATTCTCAGGCAAGCTGATGTGAAGGGGAATGGAAAGTGATTCTACAACTCTATAAATGGCATAGGGAAGCCCGGGGAGAACTGCCAGTGGGCCCACTGCTAAATGTGGCAGGGCTCAGATCCCAGAAAGGGCTGAGGGACTCACTGTTGTCTTCCCATCCTTTTTAGTGGCAAGACCAGGCTTCAAAAATCCCAGTCCACTGACACCTGATGGCAAGCTTGGAACAAAGACAATTTACACCATGTGGAGAGAGCCAGGCTAGGGAGCACAAACTGTTATGGCACAAATTCACATGGCCTGTCAGGATGCTCCCAGAAGTGCCACACGGCTGGCAGGCACCACTGCAGAGCACATGCTCCGCAGCACTGCAGAACTGGGAAGAGTGGCCAATACCCCACAAACAGGGTGGGTTGCCAGCCAGGGCACCTGGACCAGCTGGGGAAATGGGTGTGCAGGAACCCCTCAAAGGTCAGCAAAGGAAAATGACAACTCCTGCACCTGGGGAAGTATAACCCCACACACCAGTACATGCTGGAGGCAGTACAGATGGAAAGCAGTTCTGCAGAGCAGGACCTGGTGATCATGGGGGACAGCAAGCTGACCATTAAGCATCCTGGGCTGCACTAGGAGTGTTGCCAGGAGGTACATGATCCTTCCTCTCTACTCAGCACTGATGAGCACTGTGTCCAGTTCTGGGCTTCCCAGAACAAGGGAGGTAGGAACTTGTTGGAGCAATTCAGTGAAGGCCAACAAAGAGGCTCAGGGAGGATCTTATCGGAGAATGGGTGAGGTTAGAAGAAACTTACAGAGATCATCTGGACCAACCTTCCTGCTCAAATGGGGTCCTGGGCAACTGGCTCAAGGTGGCCATGTCCAGATGACTTTCAAATATTTTCAAGGACAAAGGCTCCACAATGTCTCTGGCACTTGTGCCAGTACTTAGCAACCTACAAAGTAAAAAAGCATTTCCTGATGTTCAGAGGGAACCTCCTGTGTTCCAGTTTGTGCCCACTGCCTCTCATCCTGCCACTGGACACCCCTGTAAAGAGCCTGGCTCAATCATTCTTGAGACTCCCTGAGAATAAATCCAAGAACATGCATAATATAGATTTAGATATTGTCCCACAAGGTGGTAGCTGTCTTTTGCATCAGCCTCAAGGACTTGTAGCAGGAATATCCTGGTGCTTGCACTTTGTATTTACTTCTGAGCTTATAGAAGAAAAGCACTATGCAATGCTGACAAATTTCCTCATCAACAGAGGCAGCCAAACACAAAGGACAGAGGCCATTCTGTGCTCCACTGCCTCACCCAAATAAAGTAAACAGCACAGCTCTCAGGGACAAGGCCATTGCTCTCGCAGGGTCATACTGACATTGGCATGGATTTCCAGTTTTGTAAGAGCAGAACAGAAAAGACCTGTACTGTGTTCATGAGCAAGCTGGTATAGTTTGTGTTTTGGCTATAGCTGAAAATGTCTTGGTTCAGTATTCCTATGACTACTGAACTTTTGCTCACGAGACTTTACTTCAAACACCAGGACTACCAGCGGTGCTCTAGAAGAGGTGCCTTGACTCTGAGATACACTTCCTTTACTGACCCGAACAACCTAAGTCCATCACTAGTCATAGGATGGCCTGCATACAAGTAATAAGCAGTGCATAAATCCATACATTTCTATCTCCAGGTATCAGACACAGAGAAGAAAGACTTAACTGAGGTTTTTTCACCCCCCTAGTTTAGTCTACTGTAAGTTTATTGTACATAAATCAAGTTTAATTATTCACATTTCCCTTCTTTTGAAGGCAAAAGGATGTTGAAGGCATTACTGCTGTACACAAGCCCTGGACCAAACCTCTCCCACAGTGCAGAGGGGCTCTGAGAGGAACAAGGACGGAAGGAGAGCAACAGAATCGGAGCAGCGCTGTCACCCGGGGCTCAGGAGCTTGCAACAACCCTCCAAAANGCGACAGCTTAGTTTGCCGCACTGCTTCCGCCGGGTCTCGGAAGACAGAAACCTTCCTCAGGGAGCCTCCACTACCGGGGCGACATCTGAGCACCGCGGCCAGGCCGCCAGCCAAAGGCGGAG
>VWZY01013655.1:212-17135 GCA_013399075.1 Chloroceryle aenea | reverse complement strand
TCCGGTGGGGAGGGGCCTGCCGCTGTCACTTGAGGCACCTCCGACCGACCGACCGACCGACCGAGGGGTTCTGGCCTGTGCTGCTGGAGGTATGCGGTGTTAGCCTGCCTGCGCTCAGTTTAGAGCCCTTGCCCCTTATCCTGTCGCTACGGGCCCTACTAAAAAGTCTTTCTCTCTGTTTCTTCTAAGCCCGCGGCCAGTTTGTATCTTGGGTATGACGTCATACACTACGGAATACCCTTTGGCTCATTAACGTCACTGTCTTGGCCGTGTCCCCTCCCACCTTCTCGAGCACCCGCAGCCTTTGCTGGCAGGGCAGCCTGAGAAGCTTCCAAGTCCTTCCCAGGGTACAAACCCTGTGTAGCAACAACGGAGCAGTCCCAGGGTTACATACATTATTCACGTCCTAAACCCAGAACACGGTGACGGTGCTGAAACAGATACTAGGAAGAAAATTAATGTTATTCCAAACAAAGCTGGGACAAACAGATGCAACGAGGACATAACATTGGAATGACAACCATTCCCAGGTGGAGATGGTGACGCATCTGATCCTGCTGTGCTGTTGTCAGGGGCTGCCAATTCCGGTGGCCTGATAGAGGTGAGGCTGCTACAGCTCCATGCCCCCACGTCCAACCAGTTGCAAAGCCAAGAATGTGTTCTGAGTAGGCACACACACAAACACATGTATAAAACACACAAACACATGTATACAACACACAAACATGCAGCCAGCACTTATACAAGCACAAACAGCCCCAATGGATGAATTCTGTCCCTCTCTCTGGCTGATCAGGACGAAGATCCATCAGTGGAAATCCACATGTAGGCACAATGCATGTGCAAGGGAGATGAGAGGATTCTTTTATCCTTCCTTAAGCAGCTATTCCTCTTTCTTATCTTCTACAGCCATCAATCCATCACCTCTTCTTCTTCCTGAGACTGCCTTAGTTTATGGAAAACAGTGTCAGCCAAATTTCCAGCAGTCACCCCAGCAGACACCAACGCACACAGACATGTACACCATGTGTCCCTCAAGTAACTGTGATGACACTCTCAGGATACTTGCTTTCTCCAGCTGCCTGTCTCCTGCACACAGAATGACACAGAGACAAGTGGGTCTTCTTCAGCCCCACACCTTACAGTCTCTCCAGCAGTGGGGCTGGACCCTTGGTCCTTCTGATAACTCCTCCAGTTGTTTCCCTCACAGAAGCATAGACACACCTGGTTCCCAAACGACTTAACCTATTTGCTGGCTCGCCTGGCTTGATATTCATTAGGGATCATATACTGACAGGCATACTTTCACTTGCTCAGGTTGCTGGTACCCAAGACATCTGGGACCCTGTGATCCGTGGTCTGACACCAGTTGCTGGTACTTAGATCCCTAGATTTGAGTTGCTGGTATGAAATACATGCAGGCTCCTGTGACCCATGGTCCCCGCTCCAGTTGTGGAAACTTAAATCCCCAAGCACACAGAAAAAGGAGCACAGCCAGCAAAGAGTGAGAAATGTTAGCAGACTGGAGAGACTGCTGGTCAGGCATAGGGCATGTCTAGACACTCATGCTGACCAGCTAGCACTTCACATGCAACCAACCCCTTGTATCCCCTTTCCCTCCATTTTCCCATGCTTGTTCTTCCCCAAACCACCTAGACCCATCACTTTCCCTTCCTTTGACTCCCCGCCCTAACATGCCATTGTAAGTCTAGTGCCATCCCCAAATGCTCTTTCCCCTGCACCCCATGATGTTTTCCTTACCCTTAGGCAGTAACTACGCTCAGTCTGCCAGGTACTCTGACAGCCTCTCCAATTCACTCATTGTGGTAGGTCCTCTCCCGGCCCATGGGGCTAATGGCTCCCTGGTGACAGCCTTAGAAGCAGCCAGGACAGGGGCTTCATTTTTCTTACTGGGTTATTTGTGTTCCCTAGCTTGTGGTTGTCGTTTTGCTGCTTCTCTGCTGCAGACGAGACTTTTATGGGTTGATTGCACTTCCGTGGTGGTTCTGGGATTAACCAGATTGGGGGATTATTTGGGTTCCCCCATCTGCCATGTGCTCCCATGTGCCTCTTTGTGTGTCTGAAGATGAGCTTTTTTCCACATAGCCTAACATTTATGATGGGCTACGTCTGTAACTCTTTCTGGTCCTGTTCACTAAGCTATCTAACACTTCTACTTGAGAAAGCAGACTCTCAAATCCAGTTAGAGGGGCAGATCTTCACTTCACCTGAAATCCCACATCTTGTAGCCTTTTCCTCCTATCTTCATGTATATTTATATCAAGGATAAAAATAGGATAGCGGACCAAACCAATACAGCTCCTGATGTCAGTGTTTGATTAACCTTCTCACTCTTTCTGATTTGGCTTCTGAAATAGCAGTGATTTGCTAGATTATCTTGCACCGCCTTTCTATTCTAAGAAAACTGTATCACTGAAACTTTAAGGTTTGTCAGTCAGACTCTAAGCAGATTAACGTTTGTAATTGGCTTGTGGGAAGTCAGATCTCCAACTTGATTGACACTAATGTCAAACGTGGACAGGAGCAGACAGGCAGTGCTGTGAGAGCAACCGGAGGAAAAGGATCATTTCTGTAGCATCATTCTTCTGAACATACATATACATGGGGAACAATAGCAGCTCCACAGTGGATGATCTGCAGGCTGTTGAGATCCACCACTGGTACAAAAAGTTCATGATGGAGTGTCCTTCTGGACAGCTGACAGAGCACGAATTTAAACAGTTCTTTGGGCTTCGAGGACTGGACCCAGAAGCCAATGAGTACATTGAGCAGATGTTCCGCACCTTTGATATGAACAAGGTGAGTTCTCTAGCAAGGAAATTAACTGCCTTGTACTGTTTAAAAGTGTACCAGCTTCTGCACTTTGAGAATCCTTGGTTTTCTCTTACAAGCATTGATGTGGAAAACTGCTGAGGGACACTAATGTGGAGTAGCTAAATGCAAGAAGCAAATTAATGTGCATAGATAATGACATAGATATCATAACCACAGGTAATAACATCTTATTGTTTAACTACCTTGTGCAAGTTCATCTTTGAATTTTGAGAATTCCTTGTTGTGTATTAATTGACTTAGCCTTGTTTGACTGGGAAAATAATAATGAGATTTAACTGGTTTTCTTCTATGTTCTTATTCAAAAGTATAACTGTATTAGATAGTAGAGACTACAGGAATTAAATACAATGAAATTATTATAACAGCCACAGATGAAGTAATTTCCAGGTATTTGGCGGATGAAATTAATACTGCTTGGGGAGACGTCTCTCTGGCTCTCCTCAGTGCTAGGAGGTATAGCAGAGGGCAGGAGGTAGGTCATTTTCCTCGGTGTGACAGGTGACTACTGGCTGTCTGTGAGGTAAGAAACTGCAGCCCCCATAATTCCTTTAAGCACAAACTCTCCCTCACTCTTGCCTGGGTTTTGGTTTTGTTTGGTTATTTGGTTTGGTTATTATCCATATGTAGCTGAGCCTGTGCTTGAAGACCTGTAATCTCAATGACTGGGAAAATTCAGCTTTGCTCTCTGCTCTAAGGTTCAGAAACAGCTGCAGCAAATATCTGTGAGTCAAGGAGGAGCTAGTCACAGAGACATGTGAAACAGGTGGGGAATCACAGGGTTGATTCTGAACAAGGAAAGCCAGGGGACTGAGCAAAGGATGTTTGTTTAGATGATATGTGAAAAAGCATAAGGAGTTAAGAAATCTTACAAAATTCTCAAGGTAAGAGGTAGGTAGCCAAGCTCCATTGGGGTGCTGAGTTTGTGTGGGGTGGGGTAATGACTGCAAATCTCAAACAATATCCTTTCTCATCCTAAAGTTTTCTGTGTCCAGCATAATAGCAATGAGAAATATTTAAAAAAAAAAACCTAACATGTTTACAGTTCTTGCACAAGTCTTTCCCTTTACCTCTGTCTTTTCTTTGGATGTTTAAGGACTTTAAAATTTGTTCAAGGATGTTATGTATTCCAAAGTTCTCCTGTGAGCTCCATGTTATGCAGTAAGCAGTGTTGTAAGAACACTCTCAAATTCAGATTGGGTCATACAAATAAAAACGGTATCTTCTACATAAAATGATAGTGATATAGAGAGGAAGGGAGGAAGGAAAGGTGTGGCAACTAGTGGAGGTGGACCTACATTGCTTAATCTTAGCGTGTTAAAAGACACTTAATCTAAGCTCCTTTTATTAATAAGGACAAGGAACAAGAGCACTTGGACGAAGAGCCACCCTGTAGTCATACAGACATAGACAATGGGTGGAATCCTCTGCCTTCTGGACCTTCAGATTTTGAGAACTCTGTTGAGGACAAAGAGGATAAATTTTCAATGTAGTTATTTTGTAAAATGCAGTCATGCCCTCCTTCTCACCCTAGGTCTGGGGATCTTTGTTTCCTGTGGCTTTGCTCAATGAAGTTATGAAAAACTCATCTGAGTACCACAATGATCCTGAATTAATAATTTAAAATATTGTGATCCTCTTTGTAAAACAGTAGTGCTGGTCCACCTACATTCACCTTTTTTTTTTTTTTTTCAGAGAAAGAAGAAGAGATCTATGGCTGATTAAAATAGCAGTATTTTCCCACAAAGACAAAGCAGGCTAGTACAGAAAAGCTAAGGTAGAATTACCTTCCACTTTTCTTGCAGCCAGGGCTCTGGGTCGGTTTTCTCTCCCAGGAGGCTGTAGGCAGTCAGCTCGGGTGGACAGAGAGGTCTTTGTTCACACTGGCCACGAGCAGTGACAGGTTCCCTCTCTGCAAGTGGTGAGCACAGGAAATGGCTCATAACTTCAGGAGCTCTGGTATTTAGGAGATCTTAAAGGTCGTCAGAGAAATAGCCCACGTGTGTGTGTGTGTGTGTGTGTGTATGTATGTATGTATACTAAGTCTTTTCCCTAAGTCCAGGTCACTGTGCTGTTTGATTTTCTTTCTCTTTTACCTGTGAATCTAAAGAGCAATAAAGTAAAACAGCTCCACAGCCATAACCCCCTGAGATTGTTCCTGTCACATTCTGGTTTTCATTTTCTTACAGGATGGATATATTGACTTCATGGAATACGTGGCTGCCCTCAGCCTTGTTCTACGTGGGAAGATGGAGCAGAAATTGCGGTGGTATTTCAAGCTCTATGATGTAGATGGCAACGGCTGCATTGATCGCCATGAATTGCTCAACATCATCAAGGTGAGTCTCCAGGGGTCTGTGTCTTTCCTCCTTCCTTAAAGACAAGTAAGACTTCCACTGTTCCCTGTATGGATGATTGTGGATGAGACCTTCATAATAGCATTCTTGAGGCAGAATTCCCCACAGTCTCAGTCCGCTAAGCAGACTTGACAGGACTCTACCACCACAGCGTATGTTGCAGCACAGCTAACTCCATAACTCTGTTTTAGCTGTCTACATGTATTAGGTTTTTTTGGTGGGGTTTTGGTAGCAGGGGAGGGGCTACAGGGGTGGCTCCCATGAGAAGCTGCTAGAAGCTCCCCTGGCTCCAAGTCAAACTCACCTCTGTCGAAGGCTGAGCCTATCAGTGATGGTGGTAGCACTTGGGGATAATGTGTTTTAAAAGGGGAAGAAAAACCTGCTGGGGAACCTGAAGTGGAGAGAGGGGTGGGATATGAGAGAAACAGCTCTGCAGACGTGGAGGTCATAAAATCACAAAATTGTCATGGTTGGAAAAGACCTCTAAGATCATCAGGTGCAACCATCAACAACAACAAAGAAAACACACCCAAACCCCAGAAGACCAAAATAAAAACAACACACACAAAAAATCTACGTCACCATCCCACTAGAGCATGTCCCAGAGTGCCTCATCTATATGTTTTTTGAATACCTTCAGGGACGGTGACCCCATCAGCTCCATGGGCAGCCTGTTCCAGCACCTGACTACTCTTTCAGTAAAGAAAATCTTCCAAATATCCATCCAAACATCCTCTGGTGCAACCTCAGGCCACTTTCTCTCATCCTATTGTTATTTACTTGAGAGAAGAGTCTGCAACCGCCTCACTACAACCTCCTTTCAGGGTGTTGTAGAGAACAGTAAGGTCTCCCTCGGCCTCCTCTTCTCCAAACAGAACAACCAGAATTCCCTCAGCTACTCCTCATGGGACTTGTTATAGGACTCTGGAATCACATAATTCATGGACATCCTTAAACAAAGGAAACAATTAGGCATGGTAAGAAAAAAGAACCCTGCACTACATGGTTATGAATAAGATGAATTGTAGTGAACAGTAGAGAATAATGCTTAAGTTGTCCTGTGAGCTTTAAGAAGAAGAGGGACACTGGGAAGCAGTATGTAAATAGAAATAGGGAAAGCAGGAATAGAAATAAATGACCACAGCATCCTACAACGGAACAAGTGCAGAGGGTGCTTGACAGTGTTTATTTGGCTTGGTGGACTACAGGGTAATAGAAAGTGGATCAGTTAGGTGGGTTCTGATTCTGCCATTTCTGCAGTGTTTAACCTCTGCTTAAGCAGATTTAAGGTGAGCTCTGGGTTTCATTGCTCCTTCCATGCTCCAGAACCATGCTCCCTTTCACCCTTCAGTGACAACCATAAGCCCTGATGATTTCTGCTGTGTTTTCCTACAATGCTGCTCCATTTGTATGGAGAAGGAACCAGGCATGACTGTCTTGTTCTGAATCTACACTGACAGGCTGCGGTGGAATCAGCCTTTCATTTTGGGATCCATTAGGCAGCTTCATGTTCTCGCTCTTTTCTTTTAGGCTATTCGAGCTATTAATGGTGGTGACCATGAAACTAGTGCAGAAGAGTTCACCAACCGAGTCTTCAACAAAATTGATGTCAATGGAGATGGTAAGATTCCTGTCTGTCATCAAACTTAGATGGTTTCTGTGCTACAGAGGACATCTGTGTCTTCCTTTCTTGCTTGAACTTTATGCCTCTTCATTTTATTTTCACTTGTTATATGACTTCTCATTCCATAATGCGTTCTCCATGAATTTTGCTAAGGCATTTTTCTCCTTGCATCATATATAATCAGTATGACAGGACTTGTTCCCTGTACTCAGTCTCAGCTGTGTTCTGTTCACACCAGTTCGGTAGCGGGGTTTTGAAGTGTTTTGGCTTTTTTTTTTGCCTTTTTGTATGCTGCTGTGTAGCTTATGTCAGTTAGAAGCGGGAAATATTAACAGGTGGTCACAGCTGCTCCTAAATGTTTCAGCAGCAGGGAAAGGAAGAACTGGAATTTAATGTTGAAGCTCAGAGTTCCTTTACTGGATCTGCTAAAGGTGGTACATCAGGAACATGAAGTGCTACCAACCAGTCAGTCACAAGCTGGCCAACACCACTGTAGTCGCTGTATGTCCCTGAGGGGTATTTCTTTCCTTGCTCCTTCATGTGCCCATTACTTTCTGATGTGCTCCAAAAGAACTCTGCCAAGCTGCTTCCCTGCACAAGGGCTTCTTGGCATAGGACAGAAAACCTGTTTCTGCCTGTCACAGCTTCCTTCTGTCACTTCTTTGAAACATGAAAACCCATAAGTGTGAAGCAGGTTAGGACTCTAACAGGTTAGGACAAAAAGAAAAAAGAGGTGGCTAATCCAGCACAGGAAGCTATGATCCCACTCCTTAGCTACATTCTTTCTTAGGTACCTTCTCCTTTATGTGGGGGGAAAAAAAATAAACAAAGGAAGCTGGAGTTGCCTGGATATGCTGTAAGTTTCATGCAAGCTTAAAAAGACTCTCTGAGGCCTCTTGGTGCATAAGAACAGTGCATGTATAGTAAGTGGTCTCCAAAGTTAGATTACTGTATTCCTTTTCATGTTCAGATGTGGATTGGCATGATTCTGATGTCTTTTGTCTATGTCTGACACAGGGGAACTTTCTCTGGATGAATTTGTGGAGGGAGCAAGGAAAGACGAGGAATTCATGGAAGTTATGATGAAAAGTTTGGACCTGCAACACATTGTGGCCATGATCAACAACCGTCGGCACAGTGTATAAATGAAGCTGGTAGGAGATGCTGTGCCAACAGACAGAAGGGTGCACACACTGGAAATAAGAGACAGCATTTTTTATACCAAACAAAATTTCCATGAACACACGTATGGAAGTGGGAACAGAAGGACACTGCTGTATTTGCATATCTGAGCACATGTTCTCGTACAAATGTCGAAGCTCAGCCACATTTGTGCAGGGTGGGTTCAGAAAAAAAATGAATCTGGGTGGCAGTATTTGACTTGAATTCCTGAAATTTAAAGTCCAGGCCTGTCAGCCTCCCCTCTGGGCCTGGAAAGATCATGGAGCAGATTCTCCTAGAAGGTCTGATAAGGCACATGGCAGACAGGGAGGTGACAAAGGACAGCCAGCATAATTTTACTAGGGGCAAACCCTGCCTGATAAACCTAGTGGCTTTGTGTGATAAAGTGACTACGTCAGTGGTCACGTTCAAATTTCCTCCTTATTCTGTGTCCCAGATTGTCACTTTGCAATGGACTAAAAGTAACACTAAGTTTATGAAGAGCAGTAGCAGACCTGGGTGATGGAGAGTGGAGAATTTCTGACAGGTACACAATAAGAGCATAAAACTGTTTCCAACGTAGAGAACTATCAAAAGATTGTAACTTCTACTGTTCTTGCCATGAAACACCAGCATGTTTGCCTGTATCGGACATGCTTGGATTTGGCAGTCTCTACAGAAGTAGCTTTATTCATAACATCTCAAGACCTGAAAGAAAAATCATTCTTTAAGGTTGATAGTGACAAATCTGTTCCCAGCTGCACTGTCAGTAATGCTCCTGTTTGCAGCTCTCTGTGATCAAAGAAATCTTTAACAAACAAGTCAACAGTTTAGAGGCAGCTTCTGTAAACAGAGAAAATATGCTGCTCCATTTCCTAAAGCAGAAGAATTATCTGAGAGATCTATTTTACACTTGATTGTCCTACTAGTCTCATCTTATACAACTGGGAAGAGTATAGGGATGCTGCCCAATTGTGTATGGATGAGGTCAGGAAGGCCAGGCACAGTTGGAGCTGAATGTAGCAAGGGATGCTAAGGACAATAAGAAAGGATTCTACAGATATTACATCAACAAAAAAGGAAGGTTAAAGAAAACATACTTACCCCCACCCCACCCCCTGAAGAGCAAGAATGGTGAGCTAGTAACAATAGATAAGGAGAAGGCTGAGCTACAAAACAGATTTTTTTCCTCAGTCTTCACTGTCAACCTCTCTCCCAACACCTCCTGAGTTAAAAAATCACAGGGTGAGGGCCAGGGTGGTGAAGTCCCTCCCACTGTATGTGAAAATCAGGTTCGTGACCACCTGNAGAGGGTAGTGGTCAATGGTTCAAAGTCCAGATGGAGGGCAGTCACATGTAGTGTCCTTTAAGGGTCTGTCCTGGGACCTGTACTGCTTACTATTTTCAACAATGACATCGACAGCGAGATCGAGGGCACCACCAGCACGTTTGCAGATGATACCAAACTGAGTGGTGGTGTTGATATGCCAGAGGGACAGGATGTCATCCAGAGGGACCTGGACAAGCTGGAGAGGTGGCTCAGGTGAACCTCATGAGATTCAACAAGACCAAGTGCAGTGTCCTGCACATGGGCCGGAACAATCCTCACTATCAGTCCAGGCTGGGGGAGTAGGTGATAGAGAGCAGCGCTGCAGAAAAGGACTCTGGGATGCTGGTGAACAGGAAGCTGCACATGAACCAACTGTGTGTGCTTGCTGCCCAAAAAGCCAATCGCATCATGGGCTGCATGAAAAGAAGTGTGGCCAGCAGATGGAGAGGGGATTCTGCCACTTTACTTTGGTGAGACCTCACCTGGAGTACTGCATCCAGGTCTGCAGCCCTCAGTACAGGACGGACATGGACCTGATAGAACAGGGCCAGCAGAGGGCCATGAAAATGGTCAAAGGGCTGGAACACCTTTCCTACAAAGATAGGCTGAGGGAGCTGGGATTGTTCTGCCTAGAGAAGAGAAGGCTTCAGGGAGACCTTATAGCCACCTCCCAAAACCTGAAGGGGGCTGACAAGAAGGCGGGAAAGGGCCTGTTTACAAAAGCCTGTAGTGACAGGACGAGGGGCAATGGTTTGAAACTGGAGAAGAGTAATGTCAGATTGGATATTAGAAACAAGTTCTTTACCATGAGGGTGGTGGAACACTGGAACAGGTTGCCTGGGAAGGTAGTTGAGGCCCCATCTGTGGAGATATTCAAGGTGAGGCTCGATGAGGTTCTGAGTAACCTGCTCTAGTTGAGGGTGTCCCTGCTCACTGCAGGGGGGTTGGACTAGATGACCCTTAGAGGTCCCTTCTGGCTCAAACCATTCTATTCTATGAACTGAATAAATGAAGTATGTGAAGAAGATCCTAGTAATGTTGCTTCACGCATAATTTATTGTTCTTTCTTTCTATTCTTTGGGAGAAAATCTAAGAAGCAAAAGAAGCAACTCTGCAAGATGACTTGTGAATTTTGCTTTTCATGGAGTGAAGTTGATAATCTAGATGAGTCCTGTCACAAATGTCCCCATGTCTGTGTACACAATAGCAAAGGTGATGCAGCATGGTCGGAAACTCTGCAAACTGTGTCTTGTTTCCTAACGTTAGGTAAGGTCACAAACAGAAGTTCCTTTGAATCTGGACAGTGAACCAGAGTACAGGAAAAGTTCAGCAGCGTGCCTGTGTCATAGCTGAGCATGTTTTTCCTGTGCAAGAGAAAGTACTGGCAGAGCTGCAACAAGAAAACTTTAGAGTTGACTTAATCTTGCTTATATTTAAGCTTCTGTAACGTACCTGTGGAGCCTGAAGAAAGTATCTGGGCTTCCAATTAAGTCAAGGGAGTCAGTACTGTCACTGAGGTTTGAAAGAGCAACTGATCTTGGTTAAAGTAGGCGCCAACATTTTGCCAGGTGGGCTCATACTCCAGGCCCCACTGGCTGCTGTCTCAGAACTTGTGAGAGGAGTCATACCCTGGGCACTGTCTAACATTGCTCAGTTCTCCAGAGGATTGCTGTGAGCGTGTGCTCTCGGACTCTGCTGTCTCTTGGCCCTGAGGAAGGCAGAGGGGTTTTTGTCAAGACTTGGTTGTACCTGTCCTGCACTTGTTACAAGTCCTCAGTCTCCTGAAGTTTCATAGGTCAGTTTCATACATTTTTGTTATCATCTGACATACAAACCCCCCACTGTTTTTAGTGCTTAGGATAGTAAAGAATTTTTATAAGTGCAGCTGATGTATGAAAGCAATCACCAAGAAGCTGTAGCTGCCAGCAGCGTTGCAGCAAGCTGCTGTACACACTGTACAGAATAATCTTGATGTACATGGAGAAGAAGGGTTTGTATGCTGTACATTCTCAGTAGTAATTCTGAGAATATTTGTAAGTGGAGTTTATTTTTATATCCTAATAGATGTTAAAAAAATGGTTCTTCCTTAGCTGTCACTGGTGATGCTGCTGGGCCACAAGACACGGTTATGACATTTGTAACAGACAAAAACCAGGCATCATGCTCTGACTGCCCTAAATTGCAGACACGTGTTTTATTCAGATTGTTTCTGTTCTTCTGCTACTGAACAATTTCACTGGTTTGGGCCCTGCAGCCAACATGTTCTTTGAGAGACCAACCCGGCGGTACATGTGCCTTTGTCAGGAGCTGTGGGGAGGGAAACTGGGGAGGGGGTGGGAAACCTCTGTAAAGTGAAGAGAAATGTTTTCTGTCAACTTGGCTTTATTTGTACACTTAAGATAAAAACAAACAAAAAAGTTCAATAAACATATCGTGGAATTTTTCCCTTCAATAGAAGAATAGAAGAATTAGGAGGAGGATGGAATCTAGAGCTGTGCTTTGGATTCAGCACATTAGTGTTTTCAAATATCTCCAAGAATAGGAACTCTGCAACTTCTCTGGGTTAGGGTGAGGGTTTGGAGTTAGGGGGTTAGGATTAAGAAAAATGGTTATGATCTTGACTACTGAAGTTATCACTGGGATTGGGTCAAGGAATAGTGTTCAGACTGGGGTCAGAATTAGAAGTTTGGGTTTGGAACTGAGCTCAGGTTTGGGATTTAGTTTAAAGTTGGTTGTTGAAGAATTAGGAAGTAAAGTTCAATTTAGGGTTTTGGTTGAGGGGGTAGAGATTAGATCCATCTTCCAGGGATGGCTCAAACTATTTCTGTTCTTTTCCTACTCGCAATTGCCTTTTGGAGGCGTTTGACTCAATCTTCCGTTCCCTGACGTGTCATCTTCTGTTCTTTTCTGGCCATTTCTTTGGTTCACGTGGGTGGCGTTCTTACTTGTCCGGTGGGCGTAGTGGCCCATCCATTAATCTGTTCCGTTCTTTGGCCTGCAATTTACCTCTTGATTCCTTCTCCTTATGGTTGTGTTGCGGTGGAACGCGTGACAGAATGATAGCCTTTTTCTGGTGCTAAAGCTAAGATGCCTTTTTCTGCAGACTCTTTTGCTGCCTTGTCCACTAAGTGCTTTCCAAACTCTGGAGAGGGTTTGCCCATCTGCTGAGCCTTACGACAAAGGCAGAAGTGTGAGTTGTGCCGGCTTTGGAAGGCTTTCCGACGCTTCTTGAATTTGGGCAGCTGGCTCGATTGCAGTTCCCCGTGCAGAGGAGTTCTCTTTTTCTTTCCTCATCGCTCTGCAGGAGTGAACAATTCCACAGGCCCACTTGGAGGCTGTCTATATGGTCAGTTGGTTTCCTTCCCTCAGGTTTGATTCTCTAGTTGGGGTGTCCCTGAGGTCACGTCACCTGGTGTAGGCTTCCTCAGTGGCCGATAAATGATCGTGCTCTGGTCCTCCCTCTGCTCAGTCCATCGAGAGAGATGAGCAGGATTAACAGTCTAGGTGACTTGAAGATGACTGTCCTTGTGTTCCGGCAATGCCACTTGATACTCTAGTGTGTGACCGGGGGCCAGCTGGCATCTTTTTATTCCAGCTCAGTGACTGCCATCCGTGGAACATAACCCGGTCCATCTTTTGGCCCAAGGTAATTTTGCAGTCTTCCCGCATTAACGGGACAGTCGCTGCTCCCGCCTTGAGACGATAGGGCCATCCTCAGCTGACGTGATCCATCTGTTTGGAAAATTAGACCACCGCTTGTCATTGCAGTCCCAAGAATTAAGTCGGGACGCCCAGGGCTATGCCCCTCCTTTCCCGAGTGAAATGTTCAAGAGGCCCGGGCCTCAGAAAGTGAGGAGGCTGCTAGTCATGGAAAGGCCTTCCTCTTTGGTTTCATTGGCTATTCAGGTATCCCCTAGGTATTGTAATGCGGTTCCGTGGTCATCCTCCTCCTCCTTTTGGGGTTTTTGTCTCTTTGGCCCACCAATTTCCCAAGGTTGTTTGGCTGTTCTTAAATTCTTGAGGTTAAAGCCTCCGGCTGTATTGAGTTTTCCTGCCTGCCTGTGCATGTTGCCATTCTGAGGCGAAACGTTCTTGGCTCTCTGGGTCCAGAGGAGTGCAGGAAAAGGCACCATATTTTCCCTGTAGAAAGTGTCAGGTTGTGGCAGTAGTCCTCTCCTAGCTTCTAGCCCTCAAGAAGGCCGTTTCTCTCTTGCCGGAAACAATTCTGCTCAAAGAGTAATGCTTACTGGTTCTGGCCATTTGGATCTCCCTGGGATGTCTCCAGCCTGCAGAAGGGGAGTCCCAGCATCCTCCACTTCCCGGGGTATTTTCTCCTTTCTGGGTGGTATATCCTGTCATGATAGAGTGGCCACTTTGAAGAGCGTGGCTTCTGGAAGGAAGACTTGCGCTTCCCCTTTCTTCTCATTGAATTTCAGCCTCTGATTTTTCCCATCCGTTCCTTCCCAATAATGGTTTGGGGGAATGGGGAGTGTAACAAAGCTGCCGGGTAGCCCAGAACGGCCCAGTTTCACGAGACCCTGTCACACCCGAAACGTCGATGCTCTTTGCTCTTAGTTCTCCTTTCCTAGCATTTGCTACAGAGGAAGTAGCCCCGATGTCTGCCAGGAACTTGAACCTCTCCATTCCCAGCTTTCCTGTGTCCAGAAAGCTCTGCTGGGAAATACTCCTCCGGTCCCCCTCAGGTTTTCTCCACTGAAAGCAAAGGGTTAGTGAGTTTGTTCCGCCCTCAGGCAGGGTGTTCCAGCTTCCATCGCTCCTCCGGCTCACAGGAAGCACGCCGATTTTCCCCGAGGTGAGGCAGCCTGGGCCTTCCTCTAGGAGGTCCCCCACCCTCCGTGTCCCCTCGTTGGGATCCCTCCTCTGTTCTTATGTGTTTCTCCCAACCTCAGATTTGCTTTCTCTCTCCGTGGGAGTCGCTGTTTCTAGAGGCCGTCCAAGCTGCATCCAGCCATAGCCANGGAAAGGCCTTCCTCTTTGGTTTCATTGGCTATTCAGGTATCCCCTAGGTATTGTAATGCGGTTCCGTGGTCATCCTCCTCCTCCTTTTGGGGTTTTTGTCTCTTTGGCCCACCAATTTCCCAAGGTTGTTTGGCTGTTCTTAAATTCTTGAGGTTAAAGCCTCCGGCTGTATTGAGTTTTCCTGCCTGCCTGTGCATGTTGCCATTCTGAGGCGAAACGTTCTTGGCTCTCTGGGTCCAGAGGAGTGCAGGAAAAGGCACCATATTTTCCCTGTAGAAAGTGTCAGGTTGTGGCAGTAGTCCTCTCCTAGCTTCTAGCCCTCAAGAAGGCCGTTTCTCTCTTGCCGGAAACAATTCTGCTCAAAGAGTAATGCTTACTGGTTCTGGCCATTTGGATCTCCCTGGGATGTCTCCAGCCTGCAGAAGGGGAGTCCCAGCATCCTCCACTTCCCGGGGTATTTTCTCCTTTCTGGGTGGTATATCCTGTCATGATAGAGTGGCCACTTTGAAGAGCGTGGCTTCTGGAAGGAAGACTTGCGCTTCCCCTTTCTTCTCATTGAATTTCAGCCTCTGATTTTTCCCATCCGTTCCTTCCCAATAATGGTTTGGGGGAATGGGGAGTGTAACAAAGCTGCCGGGTAGCCCAGAACGGCCCAGTTTCACGAGACCCTGTCACACCCGAAACGTCGATGCTCTTTGCTCTTAGTTCTCCTTTCCTAGCATTTGCTACAGAGGAAGTAGCCCCGATGTCTGCCAGGAACTTGAACCTCTCCATTCCCAGCTTTCCTGTGTCCAGAAAGCTCTGCTGGGAAATACTCCTCCGGTCCCCCTCAGGTTTTCTCCACTGAAAGCAAAGGGTTAGTGAGTTTGTTCCGCCCTCAGGCAGGGTGTTCCAGCTTCCATCGCTCCTCCGGCTCACAGGAAGCACGCCGATTTTCCCCGAGGTGAGGCAGCCTGGGCCTTCCTCTAGGAGGTCCCCCACCCTCCGTGTCCCCTCGTTGGGATCCCTCCTCTGTTCTTATGTGTTTCTCCCAACCTCAGATTTGCTTTCTCTCTCCGTGGGAGTCGCTGTTTCTAGAGGCCGTCCAAGCTGCATCCAGCCATAGCCAGTATCTCTGCCCTGCAGTTTCTGAAGGCTTCCCCTGATACTGCCAGAAGGCTGTCCCAGGAGATTCCTGCTTTCCTCTGAATCCAGGTCAATGCCAGTCCATTTGTGAGCCGCCTCTTTTATCCTATTAAAAAAAAAAAAAAAAAGNNNNAAAAAAAAAAAAAAAAAGTAAAATCTCTGGGGCTCTCTTTCCCATCCTGTTTCATTTGTTGCCCGATCAGGATCCTCCCTAGAATTTCCTGCAGCACCCTGCCAGTTGTTTAGGTCTGTAATTGAGAAGGGAACCTTCACAATTATTGGCCCATCCTTTCCAACAGGCTGCCTTGAGGGAGCTTGTATCAGTTCCTCATCTTCCTCTCGTTTCCCCTGCTATTGGGCTCAATCCACACGTGGCTACTTGTTCCCGCCTTCTACTTTTTCTCTTCCCACCCCAGCAGCTCCTCCTCCTCCACCCCTGTGGCNAAAAAAAAAAAAAAAGTAAAATCTCTGGGGCTCTCTTTCCCATCCTGTTTCATTTGTTGCCCGATCAGGATCCTCCCTAGAATTTCCTGCAGCACCCTGCCAGTTGTTTAGGTCTGTAATTGAGAAGGGAACCTTCACAATTATTGGACCATCCTTTCCAACAGCCTGCCTTGACGGAGCTGGGATCGAGTCCTCATCTTNTATCAGTTCCTCATCTTCCTCTCGTTTCCCCTGCTATTGGGCTCAATCCACACGTGGCTACTTGTTCCCGCCTTCTACTTTTTCTCTTCCCACCCCAGCAGCTCCTCCTCCTCCACCCCTGTGGCGTTGTTTGTATGTCCATATCTCTGCCTGGGAGGGACTCATCATTCCAAGTCCTCCTCTTCTTCCGTCCCTTCCATCAGCTGCAAATGCCTCTGGCCGGCAGTGGTCTGTGCCGACTAACGCCGCTATGATGCCTTTACGCGACCTTTATTTTCTCTGCACCAGGGGCGGTTTTGCAAAGTCAAAAGCATGTCCGCGTGCGGTGCCATGTCCCGCCCCTGCACCTTGCTTACGAATTGCATTGATTGTGACGGCGTCCTAGCCCAAGGTCCCACTGAATGGCCATTTTCTTCTATCACCTCGCTTCTACGCTGGCTGCTGCTGCTGAGAGTCTGCAATCAGATCTTCCCAGCAATTAGTTTCCAGTGCTGGAAAATACATCCTAAGGGTGACTTGCGTCCAATCCATCTTTCTGCAAAGGGTCCAGACCCCTGTGTATCCAAGGCATAGACAGGGAATTCCTGGTAAGGTGTCACCCTTCTGACAAGAACACGGGACACAAATAAGCAGAAGGACAAGACAAATTCCCCCCAAACTGCAGATGACAGGGACAATTTACTTAATCGTCTCACTGGGTCTTTTTCTTTCTTTTCCTCCAATAATGACTTGAAAAGAGAAGCGGTAGGAACTGCCTGGCTTGCTGGGAGACATGTCAAAAGCTAAAAAGGGAAGAAGCCAGAAGATCGGAAGAATGGAAAGCCTGGGGAGCAGGGGATCCCCCACTT
>VWZY01013654.1:20554-35955 GCA_013399075.1 Chloroceryle aenea | reverse complement strand
TGAAGGCTTTGGCTGCAGAAATCGAGAAAAATCAAGCCAAGCTGGACCAGTGTCAGAAATTCTCCCAGCAATACTCAGCTGCCGTCAAGGTACCGCTCCCCTCTGCCCCTAGGGAAGGCTGGCGGGGCAGAGATGGCCCCGGTGCAGTTTGCATCTCCCGTGCTCCACCTCTCTGCACCCCTGGTTGCCTTGGCAGGACTACGAGCTGCAGCTGATGACGTACCGGGCGTTCGTGGAGTCGCAGCAGAAGTCTCCCATGAAACGCCGGCGCATGCTCTCGTCCTCGGATGCCATCACGCAGGAGGTAGGAGCTCGAGGGGGAAATTAGGTACCAGGGTTGGAGGTTCTTCCGTGCCAAGCAAACCTCTGAGCAGCCTCTGTGAAACCAGCTCCTTTCCGCTGAACTCTCCTGTAGAAATAGAGTTCCACCCTCACTGTTTTTCTGGTAGCCAGAGCCGTGGCTTCGTGCTCTAAGCACCAGGTATGAAATGCACAGACTCCTGGGAGCCCCCGGGTCAAACCCACCAGGGTCAGCTCGGCCCTTCAGCTTTGTGAGGTAAATAACCAGAGCTCCCCGCAGCCTCTCTGCGTGGGGATCTTTACATGAGACCTCTAGGGACCCCGAGGTGCTGTCTGCTCCATGTGGATATTAAAGATCCTGGGTGCCCTCTTTGTAAGAGCTGAGCCCCTGTCCGGTGGCCGTGACCGGAGCGTCCCCCTCGCTCCAGTGCCGTGAAGCACGCAGCGAGTGGCCACAGCCCTCCCCATCGGACTCGCTGCGTTTCACCGATGCCGTACGGGCTCTGCGAGGTGCCCGGGGGGCGTGTGAAGCACATCCCTCTGGATCTGCCCGGCCGTGGCTGATGTGCCCCATTTCCCTTCCTCTCCCGCGGCAGTTCATGGATTTGCGGACGCGCTACACGGCTCTGGTGACGTTAACCACGCAGCACGTGAAGTACATCAGCGATGCTCTCCGGCGGCTGGAGGAGGAGGAGGTGAGGGGGTTGGATGGAGCTGGACTCTACCCAAAATACGCAGCCTCATTTCCCAGCACCCCCAGGGATGCTGCTCCACGTGGAGGTTACACCTCGGGTGCTGCTCCTGAGAGCCACTCACCTTTGGGAATCCAGGACCCCTCTCACCTGGTTGTCTTCCTCCCTCCTGTGTTTGCAGAAAGTAGTGGAGGAGGAGAAGCAGGAGCATGTGGACAAGGTGAAGGAACTCCTGGGCTGGGCCCTGGGCTTGAAGCAGAGCGTGCAAGGCAGGGCAGCTGCTGCTGGGAGCAGAGAGCTGGGTGACATCGAGAAATCCATCTCGGAGCAGCAGGTGAACTGGGGGCACCCCTCAGACAGTTGGTTTAACTTCTGCTCTTTTTCCACAGCTGAATTAAACTTCTTTCTGTTTTTTTTTTCTTTTTTCCTAACAGGCCCTGAACGAGGAGCTGGCTGCAAAGAAGGAGCAGGTCTCCGAGGCCATCAAAACTTCACAAATCTTCCTGGCAAAACACAGCCACAAGTGAGTGTGGCCTGAGCAGGGGACAGGCAGGGACACCAGTTTTATACTGTCAGGATTATATTAATCCCATTTAGCAGCAGCCCAGCCCTGTGTATCAGGGGTTTTCGTTGTTTCAACGCAGGTCAGCCTTTGCTGAGCACATCTTTGCTGGTTTTAGCTGAGCTGGGCACGTAGGGCAGTGGAAAGAGGGGTCTCGTGGTGGGTTTGGCCTTTTCCTTCACCAGAAGATGACGTTCATTCTGCAGAGCTGGGAGCTGGTTTGTGCAGTTTCCCAGAGAGATTTCCCCTTCTTCTCCAGGCTTTCCCATCAGGAGAAGGACCAAATTTCTGCTCAGATCGGTGCCCTCAAGGAGACCTACCAGGAGCTCTGCAGCGACTCCACGGAGCAGCTCCAGCAGCTGCAAAGCCAACTGGCTCAGGAGACAGAGCACAAGGTACTGGTCCCGTGGCTGCACGGACACTGGGCACTCCTCAGGGTGGGGAAAAAGGTTATTCCTGGTTGTGTGTCTCGTGGCCACCAGACACTCCCAGCCTGTTGACTTTCTTACTTGCACGTGGTTGCCCTCCCCTCTCTTCTGTCCATACATCACCTGAAGCATCCAGGCTGAGATGGTCCCTGGAGGCCAAGCAGGAGCCTTCCAGGTCACGGGAGAGTTGTCCTTTTCCAGTGGTTTTCACCAGAGCTCTGGTTGGCTTGTTGATGCTTAGTGGACAGAGGTGTAGATGGACCTTTGTCCTGGCAGCTGTCTAATTGGCAAACCTTTATCCTCCAAGGGAGGGCTATCCCCTCGGTGCTTTAACCCCAGAGGACCCCTCCTCTCGGGCTGCCTGCCTGCAGCAGACACCAGAAGGTGGGTTCCTGCAGGAGACACCAGAAGGTGAGTTTCTGCAGGACATTTGCCCATGGATGGCAAGAGGTCTCTCCAGTGAAAGCTGACTGCATTGTCCCGGAGGAGGGAGACCTCCCCCCTCCCACAGCTGGACCCATTCCCTGTCCCCATCCAGCTGCAATCCCATCGGTCCCCACCCGAGTGGCGCTGGGTAGGGAGGGCTGGAAGCTGATCCTTATTGCCTCTGTGAGCAGCTGTCTTTGGTGTTCCCGATACGCGTGTACGTGTTCTGAGTGTATATACATGTGTCGATGGATATATCTGTCTGTTTGCTTGCTGGCTCCCTGTACTCTGAAGCAACGGCCGGATCAGATCTGGACACGGGACGCAGGTTTTGGCCCCTGGGGCTGTGAGTGATGCCCCTGTTTGAGCTGCTCACGGGAGGAGGCTCGATTGAAATCTGCCTAAACAGATTTCACCTAAACAGAGAATGTTTTTCTCCAAATTGGACTTCAAAGCACATTTCAGGTGTCTCGGTGCCTTCTACTGCAAGCCCTTTAGCCCTCGTGCTGGCAGCAGAAAGCTTGTGGTGAGCAAACTGATGTGAAGACATCACAGCCTTGCTGCTGCTGCTGCTGCCAGGAGAGCAGCTGAGAGCAGCCTGCCCGTGCAAAGGATGCTTCTGCCTTTTCCTCCCTCCTGGGCAGGAAAATGAGTCTATAGCAAAACCCTCTCAAGAGCTCGCGGGGCTGTTTTCACACAGCACGAGCACGCTGGGGGCTCAGGTTTGAGCAGTGTTCACCCAGGCTCCTGATGAAGGCCAGGAAAAAGAGGCGGCTTTCCCGCCCTCGATCCCCATCGGCCACCGGCCAATCCCTGCGGCTCCGAGCGGTGCAGTTGCTTCACTGTAGAGGGAGCCTGAGGAACTCTTTTAACATTTGCTTGCTGGAAAACATCCAACTGTCGGAGAGAAGTTAGGAGAGAGAAAAACGCAAAGCGCTAAATTGAGCATGATGTGTCCCTGTACGGTTTGTGTTTCATGTCAACTGTTTTTGAGATTAACTGACATCCTTGCTTACAAGTGTTAACTAACCCCCCGGGATTTAAACAAACAAACCCCACAAAGTGACAGAGGACGACCTGTGTGCGGGGGGTTCTTTTTGCAAACAAACCAGTCGCATGCTGGACGCTAACACCAAGCTTTACACTGTGTGTGATACGGCTGAACTGCTCCATAAGGCTCTGTCTTTAACTGCTCAAGGCACACCCTGCAACTCGGGTAAGTAAAAGCCTTTTACCCCCCTCTCCCTCCCATCAACTTTTTTCTCTTGCTCCTTTTATCTTTCTTTCTTTTTTTTTTTTCCTTTATTTTTTTCCTTCCCCTCCTCCTCTCTGTCTTTCCACGGCTTGTTCATCTCTGAACGTGCATGTCAGAGTCTGGTGATGGTGGTGGAGAGCTTAGGGCTGTCCCGTGGGTTCACACAGCCTCCTCAGCAGGAGGCAGTGGGGGGATCTGCAGACCAGCTTAAGGGGGGTTGTGTCCTCTGCTGGGTTGTAACTGAGCTACCAGCACCCCCAGCCCCCCGTGCTGTGAGACTCACCCATAGAAACAACAATTGGATGGTGCTGGGGATGAAAAAGGAGTTTATTCCACAATCCCCATTCCCTCCTCCCTGTCCCCATGAAGATCGTGTGCTCGGGCCAATCTTACACCCGACCAGTGGGACTGGGAGAAAGCCAAAGAGCCTTTATCACCTTAATTCTTACCCCCCCTGTGGGGACACCAGCAAGAAGAGAAAAGCCCCTCCAGAAAAACCCCCAAGTCGATGATCTGTTCCCAGTCTATCGCTGTTTCCGTGCTGGGACCTCCCAGCTTCCTGCATCTCTCCCCCTGCCCTGTCTGGAGAGCATGTGCTGGTGCTGGTGGCCGTGCTCGGGGAGCTGCCCTGCATGCAGCGCTCTCGCCCTAACGCATGGCCAGTCTGTGTGGCTGGGGAGCTGCCCCATGGCACGGGGGGCTGTGGTGTTCCCCAGCACTCGAGATCTGCTTGGGGGGGTCACAGGATTTCAAGCATGGCAGGAGCCGGCGTGGAAACTGTGCCGGGAGAGGTTCTGAGATAGCCTGAGGTGTGGACAGCTTTGGGGTGTTTTGGTTTCTCTTTCTTCTCTATGAGCACACGGTGGGATTTGTGTTGTCTTTACTTCTTAAAACTGGGAGTTGTTGGCCTGCTTTGGTGTGCTTGGTGGTCTCCTTCCCTCTGTTTCTCTGTGGAGCATCAGGAGCACTTCTGGGTTTCGCTGCTTGCCGCTTTGCTGCGTTACTGGCGGTGGATGTTGGAAGCATCTTGGTGCTGCCCTGGGTGATGGACTAGACGAGCATTAAAACTTGCTGGCAGTGTGCAAGCTAGCAAATGCACCAAGATTTGTGCTGTGATGCCCTTGGAGTTGCATTTCAAACACTTTGGGACTCCTTTCTAGCCTTTTAGGGGTTTAAGCTGGTGGGGTTTTTTTGGACACTGAGACCTCCCTGGAATTCATGCAGTGTGAGTGCTGGAAACGCTCGATTTTGATTTAATTCTCTTCCTTCTCTTTCTGTTCTAGGGCAGCGAAGCAGTGGCAGGAGTGATTGATCTTGGCACGGTAGAAATATTCCCTGTCTTTGGTGCCATGCAGAGAGGTCTTATAGATCAGGACACCGGCCTCGTCCTCTTGGAGGCCCAGGTTATCACAACTGGCTTGGTTGTTCCAGAGACCAATGAGAAGCTCTCTTTGGAGAAGGGTCTGGAAAGAAACATCATCGATCTCAGGACGTTCCGGGTGCTGCAGGACCTGAAGGAGGCTCTCCACCAGGTGGAAGAAGTCAGCCACCAAGGGAGCCAGCTCCTGCCGGTTGTTGCTGCGATGGAAGAGGGGAGGATCAGTGAGAGCATTGGGCTGAAGATTCTTGAAGCTGAGCTCGTCACTGGGGGCTTTAAAGTCCACCGAGGCAGAATCAGCTTGGAGACAGCAGTGCAAGAGAAGCTCCTCAGCCCCCAGCTTTATTCCAGGCTGCTGGCTCACCTAGAGAGTGGCAAGGATTTGATTGACCCCAACACCGCTGAGAAACTCAGTCTTCTCGAGCTCATGCACCGATGTATCCTCCACCGAGAGACTGGGCTGAGGCTGTTCCCAGTCAAGCAGCTGGTGGGTGGGATGGTGAGCTTGAAATCGGGCCGGAAAGGCAACATCTTCCGTGCAGTGCAGGAAGGGCTGATAGACAGGCAGGTGATGGTCAGGTTGCTGGAAGCCCAGCTCTTTGCTGGTGGCATTGTTGACCCCAGAACAGGGCACAGGCTGACTGTGGATGAGGCTGTGAGACAGAATTTAATTGACCAGGACTTGGGGTGCACCCTTCTCACCCGGCAGCTTCAGACAGGTGGCATCATCGATACCATCACGGGAGAGAGGCTGACCATCGATGAAGCCGTAAGGAAAGAGTTGGTAGCACCAAGGATTGCACTGGTGGTCCTGGAGTCCCTGTTGTCCTTCATGGGGCTCCTGTGGCCAGAGACAGGGGAGACTCTGCCGGTGGCGGATGCTTTGGAGCAAGGGATCCTGTCTCCAGAGCTGGTCTACAGGATTCTCAGCAAGAGGCAACTCATTAAGGCTGTTTTTATACCAGAAACCACAGAGGTGTTGTCTTGGAAGAAAGCGGTTGAACATGGCATCTTGGAGAGAGATGTGGCAAAGAAGCTGAAATCAACAGTCATCCCTGATGTCATGGTCAGCCTGCAGCTTGCTGGCTCTCCAGGCAGAAGCAGCCATGGCCAGAGCTCTCCTGGAAGGAGTCCCCCAGGTCACAAAGAGCACAGTGACCCTCTGCTAAGGAGTGATGAGGAAAGGCTGATGTTCCACCTGATGACCCACAGCTACATCAACATCCATGACGGCCAGAAGCTGCTCTTAGTAGATGGAGAGTTGAACAATCTCACTAAAGCCCTCATCCAAACCCAAGAAAATGGATCCTGTGCACGTGTGCTGGAAGGCAGTGGAGGCTTTGAGGAGACGGGGGCAGAGGCAGCTCTGGAAAGTGAGCCTTGCAATGGCTTGGCTTTGCAGCAGCTTGACTTTCAGTTTGCTCCTGCAAAAGAACCAGGTGAGAAGGTCCTACCACGCAGAACGGCTTTGGAGAATGGGGAGGTGGAGATGGCACCTGAAAGCCTCCTGCTGGAGGATGCAGAAGATGCACTGCTTGTGGAGGAGCAAGAGCAGATTCCTACGAAGCAAGCGACCATCAGGAGTGAAACTGATGCTGAATTTGGAAGAGAGGAAGCAGCTGCTGCAGGCAAGGAGAAGCATCAGGAAAAATTATCGGTGCCAGGACATCCTGGTGACCTTGAAGGTGGATTCAGAGAAACAGCAGAAATGATGATGGAGTCAGAGGAGGAGCCCAAGTTTACTGCAGCAGATGGAGTGGAAAGTATCAAAGATCAGAAGAGGGCATCAGAAAGTGGGACGGTTGTTGTGAAAAGTGAAATGGGCCTATCGATGGCTGTTTCAGAAGGTACAGAGAGATTGGAAATCAGGGCAGAGAGGTCTCAGGGTGTGGAGGAACCTGAGCTAGAGGCAGAAGGTGTTAGAGAGATTTATTTGCTAAACGAGGAAACGATGGAGAATGGCATGTTGGGAGAAGAGGAGGTTCTGCTCCCTCAGGCTGGAGAGGCAGAGTGGCAAAGCGAACACATTGAAGGTGTATTGGAAGTGCAAGAAGAGGAAGAAGTATTGGATGGGAGCGCTGATGAAACATCCCTGCCAGCCCCCGCAGAGCAGGACGTGGAGGACACTTTGGAAACGCTGCTGACACAGCTCCAAAGTGGTGGCATAATCCATGAGCAGACAGGCAAGACTCTTCTTCTGAATGAAGCCGTAGCCTGTGGAGTGGTGCCCAGCCACACAGCGGTGAAGCTGATGGAGAAGATGAAGATGTTCAGTGGTTTCTTTGACTCTCAGACGTGCGAGTCATTAACCACCGAGGATGTCATCGAAGAAGGTCTGATGGATGAGAACCTTCTCCAGAAGGTGCTCGCATCTGACAAAGCGATAAGCGGCGTTCTTGACCCAGGCAATAACTTTGTCTACTCTGTCAAGGATGCTGCGGCTGTTGGACTTCTGGACAAGGAAACAGCACTGAGGCTCTTGGAAGGGCAAGTGGTTACTGGAGGCATCGTTGACTTGAAACGTGGCAAAAAAATATCGGTCACTTTGGCTTCAAATTTGGGCCTCATCGAGCCAACCAGTCAGAAAGAGCTGGTGAAGCTGGAGAAGGCTTCCAAAGGGAAAGGCACCGATGAGCACACCAGACAGAAGCTCATTAGCTTACAGGCTGAGACCAGTGGAATCATGGATCCTAAAACCAAGCAGCCTTTGACTATTGCTCAATCTGTTGAAAAAGGGCTCCTGAAAAAGGAGAAAGCTTTTCAGCTCTTGACCAAGCAGGTTGCTGATGGAGGAATCATCCATCACGTGTCTGGAATGAGGCTTTCGGTGAGCGACGCAATGAAGCATGGCTTGATCAGTCGAGACTTGTGCAGCGCGCTGACGGAAGCCGAGCGCGTGTGCCTGCAGGACTGCGTTCACCCAGGCACGGAGGAGAAGCTGCCCTTGCCCCAGGCGGTGTCCTTGGGGCTGGTGAGTGCAGACTTCCAGAGGCAAGTGCAAGAAATCCAGGCTGGGAGTGGAAGCATTTTTGATCCTGCTTCTGGCCAGAGACTGGCACTGTGTCAGGCGGTAAAGGAGGGCTTGGTGCCCAAGCAGGTTGTGGAGAAAGTCCTCTCATCTTCAGAAATGAAGGAGGGAATTGTAGATCCCGAGACCTGCATGGTTGTTCCCTACTCGGAGTTCATAAAGAAGTGTAAAATTGACATCGAGTCCGGCCAGAGGTACCTGGAGGTCCATCCCTTCAGTGCCATCAGGGATGAGGTGACGGGGAGCAGGCTGACGTGCGCCGAGGCGGTGAGGCTGGGGAAGGTGGATCCTCTGCCCACCCTGCGGCTGCTGCAGGCTCAGGCGGACAGCGGCGGGGTGGTGGAGGGGACGGTCAGCAAGCGGCTCTCCCTGCGGGCCGCTGTGGAGCGAGGAGTGCTGGATGAGGAGATGGCCAAAGTCATCGCCACCAACCAGATGAGGAGTGGGGGGATTGTTGATGCTAGCAGTGGGAAAAGATTGGCTTTAAAGGAAGCTGTTGAAAAAGAACTGATTAGCCAAAAATTAGCTGCCACTCTTCAGGAGGCAGAAATAACTGAAGCCGAATACAGTTCTGAGGTCTGCAAAGTAGTTAAACCCCACCTTTCCCAGGAAAAAAGGGGAAAAATATCTCCAGAAGAAGAAGATGGCACCCTCTGCACCAGTGCTGCCAAGAAGTCTGATGGTGCTGAGCACAAAGCTGGATCTGAAGCCCTGAGCTACGACACAGCTGGAGGTGCTGCCACTGCCACCGAGAGATCCTCAGTGACGCTGACAGAAGGGAAATCAAAACCTCAGGAAACTTCAGAGGAAGGTGCAGCCCATCATCCTCAGGAGAAGGTCGCTGCGACTCCAGAATCCCTCTCAGCATTAGGCACAGTGTCTCTCCCTGAAGAGACAGTGGTGGTGAGGGCAGGGGAAAAAGGGACAGCAAAAAGCAGCTCCGGGGTGAGAGCTGCAGGGAGGAAATCGAGTAGAGAAGAAGTGGATCGAGGGACAGGGAAGGTGGAGGGATTGGGCTTGGAGAAGGAGCGGCTCTTGGACATGCAGGTGCTTTGCTTTGAGGAGGATGGTGAGGAGAGGAGGAGAGGGTTTGTAAGTGCAGGGGGAGCTGTGGCAGGTGAAGAAGGTGCAGCGGTGGCTTCTGAGCCAGTGGAGCGGGGCAGCCTGGTGCGGGTAACGCCGGCAGCCCCGAGGGAATCTGGTCCTGTGGGTCAGGGGAAAGGAGAGGTGGATCCTATGCAGGCTGGAGAACCCCCTGAGGTAGACGTCCCTGTGAAGCCTGCAGGAGATGAGCTCACAGGGAAAAGAACTGTCAAGCATGCTGAAGGAGAAACCCTGAGGTTAGGTGCAGAGGGTCCAGCTGATCAGGAAAAAGCAAGTGAAAAAGAGGTAAAACCTCCCCGAAAGCAGAAAGGCAAGAAAAAGAAAGCAAAGCAGACTGGTGTGGCAGGAGTCAGCGCTCAGCCGGACAAACCTGCTGCAGAACAGTCCCTTCCTACTCTGATTTCCAAAGAAATTCCAGGGAAGGAGGAGGAGGACAGGGAGGACTTTGTCTCAAGCATGCCAGGACCAAAGCATGAAGCCACCACCAGGATTCCTGCCGAGTTGGCCAGAGATGCAGCCAAGCGCAGGGATGAAAAAGAAAAGGAAACCATTTCTGAGAAAGATAAAGAAAACCTTAGGGGGGGTCGGGTCTCCCCTGTCCCCCCAGGACAAGGGGAAGCTCAAGAGGTGATCAGAGGCAGGATCAGGAATGGTCACGATTCCTCAGTGGCATTAACCCTGGAGGAGGGGATGACCCAGGAAGACACCGAGGTGGAAACCACCCGTGGTGTGCCCATCGCAACCCCCGCAGTGGACAAACTGCCCCTCGAATTAATCATCAGAGAGGAGCCCAGAGAAGTTCAGGAAACTTTTGCAGTCCTTGAACTTGGAGACGAGACACGGCAAGAGCAAACAGCAGAGATCAGCACAGACCAAGGCGGTGCCCCTGCTCCCTCGAAATCCCAAGGAGAAACACCCCAGGAGAGGACCAGGCAGCCGGGTCCTGGCGACCGGGGCTTGCTCCTTCCTGTGATCGTGGAGGGGGAGCTGCTGGAAACCTCGAGGGAATCCACCAGACCAGCCCAGGTAAACTGATGCCTTTTTTGCTTTTTTGACACTTCTTTCCGAGCGGTCTGCATGCGCTCGATGCTCGGTCTGCCCGAGGCCCTCAGCACAGGGGACAGGCAGGACGGGAGGGGTGATTTGGGAGCTCGATGTTGCAGCATCAGCTGCATTGGATTTGGCAAAGGACCCGGTGATGTAGGACTGAAAACACTCGAGGCTTAGTGGTGGCTCTTTTTTGCTAGAGCATTTCTTATAAATGACTAATCAGGAGGACTCTTTTTTGGCACTTCTGCTGTAACACCAGCGATCCCTTGCCATTTATAAGCTGATGTTGGAAGAAGAGCCGTGTGGTTTATTTTTCCTGTAGTAAATCTTGCAGATAAGGGCAGCGGGTGGAAAGTCCCCGACATGGAACGTTCCTAACAAGACTTCTTTGTAAAAAAGAACAATGCAGAATCCTTTGGTTTCTTTCCCACCTCAGCCTGAGGTTTCATTTGACTGTTGGGTTCTGCAGATCATGTTCAGCAAGAAGATGTGCCTGGAGCACGACGAGAAGCTGGTGTCGTATCTCTCCATGCTGCGCGACATCGAGATGAGGATCAAACGGGCGCAGCCGGCGGAGCAGAACTTGGCAGCTCTGCGTGACCTGCTGCAGCAGGCAGAGGTGAGGGAGGCAGGGCCAGCCCTGGCAGGGCACAGGGGAGGTCAGTCCCAGGTTTAAGGGGCATCTCTGTGCAAACCTCATCCCTCCCCACGCTCAGCTTCTCCTCCCTGCTCTGACAGCGACCTCAGCTCGGCTGATTTACAGCCTGGAGGAGGAGGGGCGAGCGCTGGCAGCTGGATGGGGCTGGAGGATGGGGCTGGATCTTTCTAGCAGATAGACATGGTGTTTGGAGCTGGGTCTCCAAAACCTTTCCTCGGTTTGGCAGCGGGAGGATGAAGTCACCATGCCTTAGACATAACGATGCTGTCTCGCCTCAGGCCCTGGGCGCTGAGCTGCAGGAGCTGAGCTTCCCAGTGAATCAGGAGTTGGACGCCGTGAAGTGGATTGTGGCCAACCCCCCTGAAGAAGTCCCTGAGCAATTACTGAAGGCTTTGGAGAAGGATGCCAAGAACCTCCAGAAGTCGCTCAGCTCTGCGAGTGATGTCCTGGAGTCCAGGCTGCAAAACCTTCGTGGGGCAGCAGAAACTGAAAAGGTAGAGCTGGCAACTGCCCCCCTGCCTGCTGCCCTCCGAGCGTCCCAATGCCCCCTCCCCAGAGCGCTCGGCTCCTTCTTTAAATGATGCATTTCTGGTTTTAAGGCAAAAATCCTGGCCCATCACGACGCTCTGCAGGGCAAGCTCCAGGAGCTGCTGAGCTGGGTCTGTGGCACCGCCGGGTCGCTGGACGGCAGCGATTCCCACCACGCCACCGATGCGAACAGCTTGAGTCGCTGCCTGCAACGCTACAAGGTAACCATGGCAATGCCCCTAATCCTGCTGGCTGATGAAGTTGCTGGCCTCTGTGCAGAGGAGAAGCTTTTAATCCTGCTTCCCTCCTGCAGCCTTGCTGGGTTTGCCCTTATCCTTTGTGGCAGGAGGAGCAGCAATGTTGTATTTGCTCCAAAATCATTTCTTTCCACAATGCACAAAACATCTGCTTTGGGGAACATTTGGGGAACAGGCATCTGGTGGGGGCTGAGCGACCGGGAGGGATTCCTGCCAGGCTCTGCGATGGTGAGGAGAGAGCTGCTTCTTTCTTGGGGGCTCTTGGAGCCCCCTCCGTCACAGTTGCCTTGCTTTCCATCGACTCCACGAGGACCCCAGGCTCTCCTCTGCATTTATTCATCTTTTAGTGATAGCTCTCAGGGTTTGGCCAGGTCAGCACGTCCTGCTTGGTGGTAGCACCTTGGAAATGAGGAGATTGAAAGCTTTGAGAGCCCATGGTGACACACGGAGTCACCGTGGACTGGAGGGAGCAGCTGGCAGCTCTGGGGCACCTCCAGACCCAAGGACTGGACTGAGCTGCTGGCAGCTGCAGGTCTGGGTCCTCTCCAGCCCTACACCCATGGTCTGAGCAACCTCTTGGCGAGGGGCTGGAGGCCCAGTGCAGAGGAGCTCTGGAAAGTTGCTGCAGTGAGATGGTGTCACCTCAATGCTGAGCATGCTTTGGGGAGCATTTGGGGTTTCTGGAATACATTGTTCTGGTGACAGAGCACTTCCCTGGGGTGCACACTGCTACTCAGCTGCGTGTCCCATCGGATGCTGGCAGTGCAGGGAAGTGCTGGCTGCAGAGCCCTTTTGCCTGACAGATCTTTTCTCTCCTGTTCAGGAGCTCAAAGAGCCTCTCGCCGACACCAAGTCTCAGCTCGACGCCACTGCCTTCGACATCCAGTTCCTTATCTCAGAGCATGCCCAGGACTTAACCCCTCAGCAGAGCAGGCAGCTACTGAGGCTGCTCAACGAGCTGCAGAAGGCTTTCCGGGACCTGTCGGAGCGTGTGACGGCTCGGGTGGAGGTCCTGCAGGTCTGTCTCCAGCAAGTGGAGCAGACGGATCAGGTGAAGGTTGTGAGACATCTGCTTCCCGGCTGCAGTTTGCTCGCTGAAGCGCTTCCCGGCCACAAGAACGTGCGCTGAGACACCTCCTGTTTGGGATTTCATTTGCATGCCACTCACATTTTATGACTTCTCGTTGCACATCATGAGCTTCCTCTAAAGTTCTTTCTGCTCCCTACCACGTAACTCCCGGGTGGAAAGTCGCTTTCCTCCTAAAAGATGGAGCGCTGCCCAGCGCGGGGTAGCAGAGTCCTCTGCTAGACATGGAGCTGCTGTGGGCTGGGTGGAGTGGAGTAAACCCCGGTCTCCGTAAGCCCACCAGAAATCCCCAGTCCGGAGGGACCACCACGGACTCCTGGCAGTTTTAATGTCTTATTTCCACTGCACAAGTCAGGTCTCGCTGTCCCAGGGGAACAGCTGCTGAAGGATCAGGGACAGAAGCGAGTCCTCTGGTCCCTGCTGCGTTGCTGCAGCACCCAGCACTGCATGGATCCTCTTATTCAAGACAGGATTAATGTGGATTTTATTAACAGTTGCTCTCTGTAACTCTTGCCTGTCCTCTCTGGAGTGTGTGTGTGTATATTAACCAGTTTGCTTTGCTTTTTCAGATTGAGTGTGCGCCCATCCTAACCCCGGAAGAACTCGCTTTGCAGCTGAAGAGCTCTTAGGAAGGCTCTTTCAATTTGCTTCTGTTGAGTTTATCTTATGACTGGGAGAAACAAAGCGCAGTGTTTTGCACAAGTTTGTACCTCACCTTGCTGAAATGCCCAGGGAAACTCAAAAACCTTTCTCTCCCCCGGGAAAGGGGAATGGGAACGTTGCAGGGACCCTCAGGTCACATCATGCTCAATTGCTCAAAGAGGCGCTTCTGTGTTGTGCTCTGGCAGCAAAACGGAGGAGCTGGATCAGCTGCAGAAACCCTTTCTCGCTCTCCTGGGCTCCCTCTCCAACCCCCGGATCAAAAATCCCACCTACATAGGTTGTTTGGAGCTCCACAGTGGTGCTGCCTGACCTCAGGTTGCTGGTAGCTCTTGTTAGATGAGTTTCTGCTGCGGTCGTAATGTTGAATGGCAAAGGCACAGAAACTTCTGGCTGAGCTCTCCCAAGAGAGGAGTGCATGACCTGGAGCGTAGCTCCACGCTGGAGCTCTCAATGGGCTTCTCAAGGAGCAGGCTGAGAGAAACCTGCTCAAACAGTGGCAAACATGCGGGGAACTGCTCCTGTTCGGCAGGGTTTCGGCACCTCGGCCCCATTCAGCAGCTGGAGGGGGAGAGGGAGCACGTGGAGAGCGTCAAAAGCTGGTTTCTGTGCTGCATCCTCATCTTCAGATGCTCCAGCTGTAACCTCTCGCCTTTGCTTTTCAGCGACGTGCGTGGGCGGAGGTGCAGCCCCGGTTCTAACTCTCCCCTCTCCCCTTCCCTCTGCCCGCAGACGCTGCAGGAGCAGCAGGCAGCCCGGGCTCAGAGCCTGGCCGAGCTGAGCCGCTGGCTCTGCCAGGCAGAGGACACGCTGGCAGAGCAGCAGAAAGCAGCCAGCGAAGGAGACCTGTCCACCTTGCAGCAGAGGCAAAGTGATGTTAAGGTCAGTGCTTCAAACGGCCCACATCGCTCAGATGAGGCCCTCGGAGCGCCCGGGGCCTCACGGCATCTTCTGCTGCAGGAGCTGCAGAGGAACATGCACAACCGAGCCGCCTCCTTCGCCGGCGTCCTGAAAAGCACGGAGGAGTTTCTGGAGGAGAACAAGGCGAAGATGGAGCCCGGGGAGCTGGCAGCACTGCAGGAGAAGCTCCGGTGTGCCAAGGAGCAATACAGGTCCCTGCAGGAGAGGACGGAGATGGCCCAGAAGGAGCTGGAGAGTGCTGTGAGTGCTGCAGTGCAGCAGGAGACGGAGAAGGTAACGTGCAAAGAGCTGTAGCCCCCGGGCTCTGCGTGCGGTGGACGGTGAGGTCCGGTCGGTGCAGGTTCATTTGTGGTCCTGGTGTTGGTCTGGGTGATGTGGTGTAGAGAATGCCCCGCTCCTCTCTGTCCCCTGGGCGGGGTGAAATGGCTGGAGAGCTGCAGCCACACGAGCTGGATGTGGAGGAGATGGGGGAGTAGAAGGCACCTCGCTGTGACTTTGGGTTGATCTTTAATGGGAATGTGAGCATCAGGCACCTCCAGGAGCTGGCAGTGAAGGTGTGGATGGGGTCACAGCCCTCCAGAGCACGGTCCCTGGGTTGTGTCAGGGCGTAGCAGAGAGGCTGAGTTTATTCACAACTTCTTTGCACCTTCCTCCTGCTTCCAGAAAGCCACAAAGTGGTTCAGAGGTCTGTGAGTGTCTCAGGCATTTGTGGTGGCTGAAGAACTGTTTGGGGTTTTTCTTCTGTTCATTTTTGTCTCCCTCCCTCCCCCACGCAGCCCTTTGCTGAACGTGCACAAAAGGGGTCACTCTTACCTGGAGCCTTTGTGCTTTCAGGTGAAAGCTGCCAAGGAGCTGGAGGAGAACAGCAATAAGATCGATTCCCTTTTGAACTGGGTGGCATCACTGGAGCAGAAGGGAGGGCTCCTGGAGTACAGACCACACCCCATCGAGCAAGTGGGGCCAGGCACTGGGGATGTCCCCGATGGCCACGGCGTGGGAGCAGAGAGGGCTGCTGACAGCCTGGATGAGCAGTACAGGAGGCTGAAGGTCAGGACTGGCCTCTCATC